>VDFB02002299.1:0-22333 GCA_007258455.2 Sequoia sempervirens | reverse complement strand
CATCAAGGCCTTTATAAAATGAATTACAATGTCACATTAATAGCTCAACCATTAATAGCACAGTAACACTTAATGTTGCAAAGGAATTACAATGTCACATTAATAGCACAACCATTTATTTTATTATAACTGAATTACAATGTCACATTATTGCATAGTATAAATACAAATGTAAGCGCAAGCACCAAGCTTCTGTTGGACCACTGGTGAAAATGTAAATGTAATACATGTGTGTCTAAAAATAAATGGGACTTGTTGAGTCAACCATGCACTCTGAAAATAAATGCATGGGACTTCCGAGATTAGCCATGGTGTCTGAAAATAAATGCATGGGGAAAGGTGAGCCAATCAAATCAGGGAAATGGGAGCTGTGAAGATACAAAATGTACTTCTCCCCTTTGAAAATCAGAGTCATGCAGAAGATGAGGGGTTGTAAAACTACTCCCCTCTTCTACTTGCAGCTTCCATGCACTAGGAGAGCACTTATCTCCATCAGAGCTCCTCATCCTGGCTCAAAACCTGTCTAAGAAGTCAAGTGAACCAAATCAACTTCTTTCCAATTCCACCCATTCTGAACTTGAAGGAAATTGGTCTTTTACTCTATAACTACATAATTGTAGGCAGGAAAATTTAGAGTATAGCCAATAATTCCACATCATCATCTTTTTGAATCCTTATTAACCCTACAAAATGAAAACCCTTATGACAATTCGAACATTGCACTCAATAGTAAAGCCTTTAGCCTTCAACGAATGATTTCAATTTTCAGTTGTGCTCACTATCCTTATTTATGGGCCAACAGTGCCACCAATAGTGCCACTACCAGCCTGGTCCTTGTGTACACCTCACATGTGTCACGTGTGAGGTTAGGTATAATTATGATTCATAATCACGATTCGAGCAAACCAAAAAACCAACTTAAATTTTAATCAATTCATGTAACTTAAGCCTTACATTTATTTAAATGTTTTATTTGATTAACGTTTGGACTCTGACAGCCTCGCTACATGCAAAATATACCTCAAGCTGACAAGCTGTCAATTGTCAAAATCGCCAGTGCCACTCAAATGATATGAAATCATTACAAATCTTGTTTCACTAGCCATTTAGTTCTGCATTGGCAGCAAATTCTAAACTGTTGATAATTGTAAATCGAACGGTTAAAGGGTAATTCTAGAGGTTTAAGTTCATAAGACTAGTGCTCTGTGCATTTCATTTTGAAATGCAACTAAAACCATACATCAAATGTTCATCGAACGGTTGATTAATTTATGAATTCTGATATAAATAATAAACATGTGTTTTAAAGTTGTTTTAAACTTTAATGCGTTAGGATTAACATCAAGGCCAAGGGTCTAGTAACTTAATGTTGCAAAGGACTCAATAAAATGAATAATGATACTGGGAACCGGGGGAGAAGGTCAACGACAAATTAGAAATCAATAACATTTCGATAAAGCCTAACAAGAGTGACAACTTTTAGTGTTTATAATATTTTTTTGTCAATTTGATGACAATTTTTTTTTCATTTGTATTGCTTTATGTTTTACTTTTAAATTTGCATGCAATTATTTCATAAATAGATAATACTTAATTTCTTAAAGGAAAAAAAAACTGATTTGAATAGATTCATAGACACGGAACTCGAAAAATAACTCTTTATTGTAAATTTATAATAAAGATTAATACAACACAACCATTTATTTTATTACAACTGAATTATAATGTCACATCATTACATATCTTTTTAAAGATGAGTAGTTGTAGAGAAGGAAAGCTCTTGTTTTGTATAAATAACATAAGTCACTTTACATAGACAATTTATTCCAAGTTGTTGCTCATGACAATGGATTACAAATTGATTCCAATTTCCAAGGTTCTGTCGGTGACAACGTAATACAAATGTGACAAAAAATAAATTCATGATTCCAAAGCTTCTACTAGTGAGAATGTAGTACAAATGTGGCACTGAAAATAAATGCAAGGAACTCGCCTGGCCAACCATGTTGGGGAAATGGGAGCTGTGAAGATACAAAATTTGCTTATCCCCTTTGAGAACCAAAGTCATGTAGAAGATGAGGGGTAGTAAAATTGCTCCCATCTTCTACCTGCAGCCTCCATGCATCGAGATAGCACTTATGTCCATCAGAGCTCCTCATCCTAGGTCAAAACTTGTCTAAGAAGTTAGGTGAACCAAATCAACTTCTTTCCAATTCCACCCATTTTGAACTTGAAGGAAATTGGTTTTTTACTCTGTAACTACATAATTGGATGTAGGAGAATTTAGAGTATCCCCAATAATACCACAACATCTTCTTCCTGAATCCTTATTAACCCAAAAAAATGAAAACCCTTATGATACTATCCACTATCACTAACCCTATTTATGGGACACCAGTGCCGCTACTAGCTTGATTTTCCCAAACCAAAAAACCAACTTAGTCGATTTGTGTATCTTAATCCTTACATGTATAATTAATTTTGTTAATTTGATTGACATCTGCTACATGCAAACTGTACCTCAATCTGACAAGCTGTCAAAATCGCTAGACTCCAGACACCACTAACAGTGCCACTCAAATGATATGAAATCATTACAAATCTTGTTTCATTAAAGCTATGAGTTGTCCAATCAATTGCTTCAGATGTTCAAAAGATTGAGAATTTCAATTAAATGAAATGTAATACGCTGAGGCATTAAAAAGAGAAAAATGAGCCTTGATCTCGCCATGTGCCTGGATCTAACGGTTCTAGTGTTATTTCAGAGGTTTCAATTCACAAGTCTATTGCTTCGGATATTTATTTCCAAAATGCAACTACATCCGTCCATCAAAAAATTATCGAATGGTTGTAGTTATATTCATTTTCCTTTACATCCTTTGTGTAAAATGTTCTTAAGTTTTTAAGCCTTGGTCCTACGTTCTTCCTAGGCGGTCCCTCTTTTAAAACAAACTTTATGCACGTGCATATTTCTTCCACTTAAGTTCTTCTATTGCTCATCACCAAAATCCAACCCATCGGGTTCATTACCATGATGATGAGCCTTGATCTCGCCATGTGTATGCATCTAACGGCTCTAGTGTAATTCCAGAGGTTTCAATTCACAAATCTAGTGCTTGAGAGATATACTTCCGGAATGCAACTACAATCATCCATCGAAAATTCATCAAATGGTCATGGTCCATAATGTCGCGTGGTTGCTGAAACTTGGAACCTTAGAACCGAAGTCTGAAGTTTCAAAGTTTTTGAAACCTCTGACCCACTAACTACAAAGATGACCAAGAAAGACTTGCAACTAAGGTTAGGAAAAGCACCAAAACCTCGACTTTGGTGAATTAAGATTGGAAAGGTGGCAAGGATGGTGCATTTATGAAGTGAAGATCACGGGCAGACTAGAGCAAGTGGACATGACTAGAGGATCCATGGGTAATTAAGATCGATATGTGCGGAGTTTGGAAAATTATTACCTCTTAGCCCTCGATTAGCGAAGTTAATAATAGAGTTTGGCGTGGAGACGAAGGCACACATAAAGTCTAAAAGAGTGGTGGCGGTGGTAGTGTAGCTGTAGCAGTTTTCAAATGGAGGCCAACTTCACTCTGCATTCGAGGAGGCAATTAAACCCATTTTATGGTGAAGCTTCTGACCAAAGATTAATGGGGATTTTTTTATTCACTTATGGGAGGTTGGTACAAAGTGTGTGCATGATTTTTGGGAAATCCTTTGGAAATCTGAAGCATAGATATAGGACTAACATGGATGTATACTTCTTGATTATAGCATGGGGTTTGGACTTGGGGGAATTGACAAGCACAATGAGAGAAGTGATGGAGATGATTGAGCAGAGAGATTTCTTGGAAGAATTAGAATCAATACTTGAATGGGAAGTTCCAGGTGAAAGTTTGGACATCTAGGAAGGCTTTGAAAATGTGGAACTAGAAGGGGCAGAAGGATGCATCCCTTTCGTGCATTGGCTGGAGGATGAGATTAAAAATTGATGCAGGGAAGAAGCAAGGTTAGGCTGGAAAGCATTGAAGCTCTTTATAGAGCTGATGAAGGTGGAAGCAATTATAGCACATGCAAAAGTGAATGCAGAGTGCAGGCGAAAGCAGAGGAAAAGTGTATGAAAGAAAAAGGGAAGAATGCAAGGAAGCGAAAGATGAAAGGCAAAGCAACAAGGAAAGTTGGTTATGAAATGGGTAGCACTAGTTGAATTTGTAGTTTTTGTAGGGTTTTTGCAGAATTAACGCAAGACTAGTGCTAAATTTTTGGCTTGCTGGGGGTTGAACCTTGTTATGGTTGTATAGTGTGAATAGTAGGTACTAGGAAGGGTAAAAGAACGATTGAAAATCTTGTTGAAATATGTAAGGTAGATACAGATAGTTGTGGAACAAGTTTTAGTTGGGCAGGGTTACTTTTTCTATTATGAAGCATGTTAAAGTACTTTTTTGAAAAAATTGTTATAGTTGTAGGTGATTTTTGGATGGTTGATGAAAACAATGAGGCAAATGATGTAATCTTTATTTTCATGCAATACAAAATCCTATTACCAACCAAAAAAAAAATCTAATAGTTCTAGTGTTATTCCAGAGTTTTCAATTCGCAAGTCGACTACTTCAGAGATTTACTTCCAGAATGCAACTACAACCGTCCATCAACAATTCATCGAACGGTCGTGGTTATATTGATTTGCACTAACACTTTGCCACTGCATTTTTTTTATTAGTTTGATATTATGTTTAATTTTCCAAAAAAATTTCTTAATCATTTGAAAATAGGTTTAATTTTTACAATGAATTTTATTTTTTAGTTTGAAAAAAGTTTTAATCACCAACAAAATTATTTTTTTCTTGTTTGAGAAAGCGAGGGTTAATTAAATGTCAATATTTTACATTGGTTTGAAAATAGATTTTAATCGCCGATGGAAAAAATTTAGTGGTTTTAAGAAAATTGCATTTCACAAGGAATTTCCATAGACTTCTAGTGATTAGAAAATATTCGCCAATGGACTTTTTTTCACGAAAAATGAAAAATTCACCACTAGAACTAATATTTTTATCAGGAAGTATACAAGATTCGCCAAGATTTTACACCCTCGCCAAGGGGGGGTTTCTTAAAGTTTTCCCTGGTAGGAGCCTCTGTAGATCATGTCAACTCAAATGAAGTAGGGTACCGAAAGGTAACGAGTTCCATATTAGGTCTCAGTCAGCAAGTTACGCAGTTGGTTCATGTTGTTAACCCTATAGTTTCTTCATGGAATGAGCATAAATTCATGGATTCATATGAGGTAAGAGGGTCTATTGATCTCATTTCTTCTTGTTTGGTAGTTCTATATACAAATGTCTCTTAATATGTAGATTATTGAAATCTCAGCATAGGAGAATCCAACCCAGTTTCTTTATTGTTGGAGTGATCCAAAAATGTTCTTTTGGACAAATTTATAGCTTGCATTCTTTACTTGCCTATTGAATGCTTTGTATATTTTTTTGCATGATGGTTAAACCACATGCAGAGCAATTTTATCAAAGCAATAGGAAAACAAAAATGCCTACATGGAGTCAACAGAGCTGCCGATATTGATAGTGATGAAAAGGACAAGAATGTGTAGCACAATAGTCTTAGTTGTCTTGAAGTTGAGGTAATTAATATAATAGTTGTCAGTTATTTGTCCCAATGTTTTGTCATTCTTCATGCTTAAAATGTTTTTTTGGACAAAAATTTATAGCTTTTGCATTCTTTACTTGACTTAGATTAATTTTTGCATGATGATTAAACCACATGATGTAGAGAAATTATATGAAAGAAGGACAAAAGGAAAAAGGCCCTATCAATAGAACTCTCTACAAAGTTGTACAACTTAATGTCTGCAATGAAGTTGATAGTGGTTATGATGATGAACTCGATGAGTATGTGCATGATATTCATAATGGTAGTCATGTTGAACTTGAGGTGAGTGATATGAAACCACATGCAAGTAAGTACTATTCAAGTAAGTAATGGTTGTTTTATTATGTAAATAAGGGTAATCATTACCTATTTGATAGAAGTTGGATGTTAGAATAGTAGTGAAGTGTAATTAGCTAGTATACATAGATTATGGAATTAAGGGAGAACATATAACTAACATATGGAAGCTTAGAGCTTAGTTGTAATAGAGTGTTTTATAAAAGCATATATAAAAATTAATTTGTTCCAAGACATAAGACATTACATATAGTTGTCAAAAACAATATAATGTGTGTTTTATATCTCAATATAATGTGTATTTTTTTTGTTTTTGTAGAAATTTATTGATAAACTTCAAGAAGGGAATACAATTGAGGTGTTGGATCTGCATGATGGTGTTGTTGCAGGCATTGGGCGGATTCACTCACTATCTATTGTACATGGAGTCAAATTGAAAGGAATGGGAGATGCAAATGTATGCTTTTATAGGTCTCAAGTAACATACCCCTTCCTCATCTAGACAAAATAGATGGAGTTTTCCATCTAAAAGAGAAACATGGGACCTTTGCATGGTGGCCATTAAAATATTTGAAAAAAATCACAGTGTTATCCATAAGTGTAGAAGAGAAAAAGAAGGGTTAGCAGCAATAGAGTGTGGAGAGTGAAGTTGCAGGTAGAGAATGTATTAAGTCTAAATAAGTT
Source organism: Sequoia sempervirens (assembly GCA_007258455.2). NCBI lineage: Eukaryota > Viridiplantae > Streptophyta > Pinopsida > Cupressales > Cupressaceae > Sequoia > Sequoia sempervirens. The sequence goes on along the minus strand of VDFB02002299.1, from coordinate 15,688 downwards.
GAACCCAAAAAAAACCAAAAAATCTAATTTGGGTGTACTTTATGTGAGTAAAATAGAGAATGTTCTATCTTACTACACTTGTAGTGTAAAACCCCTTGATTATGTTTTTCTCTTTTTGTTTGGGTTCCACTCATTCAAACTAGTGCATTATAGAAGAGGGGATATGTTGTGTAAGTAGTAGACACAGAGAACAAGGGTGCATAAAAAGAAGTAAATACAAAGCAGATAAAGAGGTGTAAATAAGAGGAAGAGTTGCAGAGAGTGCAACATACATGTATGTGCAGTTGCAAATAAGTTACAACATAGAATTGTCATCAAAATTGTAATATCTTGCATAACCAAAAAAGGAATTGAAACTTAGTTTTCTTAGTCACAACATTGAGAAACACACTTTGTAATAGTACATTTTTCAAAGCAAAGACACATTTCTATCTTGTATCTATTGTAAAAACATGTTTTCCTAATAAAATTTTAGTATTTTTCCTTCTTAATAGTTGTTTCATTATGTGCAAATGAATGATTGATTATGTTTTTTTTTGTTTTTATATGTTTAAGCCTCAATTAAAGAATTGTCTCATTTCCAACACTTATAGGAAGAAATCAGTGAACAAAAACAATTAATAAACTACCAATTGACTAAATATACTACCAACTAATAGAAATTAGTGAATAAATATGACTAAATATAATGATTATGCAATTAATAAACAATGTATCAATATACCTATCAGTTGACAGAAATCAATGAACAAAAACAATTAAATAAACTACCAAATTGATCAAAATGATGATTAAAATTAATGACAATACACTACCAATGGACAAAAATCAATGAATAAAAATACTAAATAAGTGACCAGTTAACATCAATCAATGACTAAATTAATGACAAAATATACCAATGAATAAAAAAATGATTGAATAAGTGACCATTTTAAAGCAATCAATGACTAAACTAACGACTAAATTACACACTACCAAATCAATCAAATTAATGACTACATCAACAACCAAATTGATCAATCAGACGACTAAATTAACAAGCAATTCGATCAATCAGACGACTAAATCAATGACAAAATCAATCAATCAGACAACTAAATTAACGACCAAATCGATCAACCGGATGACTAAAAATGGTTTAGTCATCAATTCGGTTGCATTATAAATGACTGGCAATAAACTACTACTGGTCACATGACCACGTTCAGTCATTTATAAGCAATTTTTTCAGTCACATATTGTTGTTTATGTACTATTGTAATGAGTTGTTAATATCTTCACATTTCTTAAAATCTTCCCAGTCTACCTATGGGTATTGAATTCTCAAGCTTCTTTTTACTAGTAGGGAAATCAAATAGTGATGTGATAAGGAAGTGTCACTTTTTTTCCTCTGATACTCTAATACCATTCTTTTCAACATATTATAAAGAAAATTTGGCACATTTACCAGCCTATTGTGGTGAAGGTGACTAAGCGATTTAAAATGTACAGTATACAAAATATTTTTCCTACTATCATAGGTAAGATATCTAATGACATAGGAAGTGCAATTAGCCCAAAACCATGGAAGAGAGAGCCTCTTTGTACCTTGTGACGATGAGTCCAAATTCTCTCCTCATTCACAAAATTCCTCTCTAGTGGCCACTGTGTTTGCATGTACTAAAAAATTTGCTCCAGTTCTAGGTAAACCAAAACCTATGCTATGGAAACTTCATATGCATCCACTAATAACCATTTCACCATTGCTTTATCATGCTCCAATGTGGTTGCAAACCTTCTTACTATATCATTGTCAAATTCTATTAGTTTCAAGAAATAATCGAACCAACCCACTCTTGTGAAGATAGGTAAGACCATTGCATCTTCTAGCATTTGCTTGTGAGTCGACGACTCTCTCCTGATAACATCACCTCCCATTATGACTCTCTTTACTCTACTCAATGTGTTAACCTTGAAAATTTAGCTCAATTCCACTTCACCACCTTCAAAACCCTTCTCCTATTTTGTTGTTTCCTCATGCACTTTCACTACCATACTATAACTATAACTCCCCTTCTTAGTATCAACTTAATTGAGCTCAAAAATAGGTTATGGGTTCAACTTATCTCAAGTTAATAGGATTAGGGAATTGGCAATTGAAAGTATCAGTAAAAATTAGGTGCAATTTTAGGGGGGGTTTGCATGTGATTTGTACCCTCCCCCCAACTTAAGGTTTCAAGTGACCACACTTCAACTCATGATTGGCATGGGTATGATTAGAAATTATGGAAGTTAATGTTATAAATATTTTTCATGCTTAATTTAATATGAAAGTGTTATGAAATCTATGGTAATTATGATAGTGTACCTTATGTACCTATCAGAATAGACTAATTAATCGTCACACATGTAAACTAAATAGCATGTATTTGAAATATGATTTGATGTGCCAAAAATAACTGCAAGTGAATGGATTATGAGGTGGCGGATGTAAAGTAATGAAATGGATTAGATTGATATTAGCTAGTGATATGATAGTTCAAATGTTTAAAATTTGAATTGGCAGCAAGAAATAAAAGAAGTGTGTTGCGGGTACTTATTATGAAAAGATGGAAACTGCATGTGAGAATTTTGAGGTGAGAATGCGTGAACTACAATTAATGTGGCTCCAAGTGATTTGAAATGTTTTATGTTAGATGGTGCTATGAGTACCTTCATCAACAGGACCCTTTTTGAATGTTGATAGCTATTGTACTACAAGTACCTATTGCAACAGGACCCTTTATGAATGTGTAATAGCTAAATATAAAATAGGTCCCTCTGGATAAAATATAAACATCATTATAATCATGTTTTGTGTGCTTGTGAGGTAGAATAAAAATTAATCTTGAGTGATCGTAGGGATTGATTTGTGTAGCTCAATCTTTGGGTCACCTAAAGTACTCGGTATATCATGTGTTTTTGAGATATATTACTTTGTGTTTATGAACCTATATCTAGATCACTCTGAGCACCATACTACTAAAATAGAGAGAAAATAAAATCTTCCTTCTATACTGGTTTCTTATAAAGCTTCAACCTATGACCATTGACCATAAGTGAAAACCTTACTACATCTATGGTGTGCAACTTCATTGCTCCGTTAGGAAAGACCTAGTTGATCTCATAAGGTCCCAACCACCTGGATTAGAGTTTCCCTTTGAAATCCTTGTACCTTGAATCATATAATAAGGCTTAGTCCCTACAATAAACTCCTTTGTTTTGATATATTGGCCATGCTAGTTCATCCTTTGCTTTTGTACTATCTTAGTGTGATGGATTGCATCCATCCTAATTTTGATCTAGTCCATTTAAGTGGTGTAACCTCTCCTTTTGAGTTATTGTTAGATCCATTTCCAACTCTATTGTTGTTCTTAATGTTTTATATTCAAATTGAATTAGGAGGACTATTGTTTTACCATAGACTATCTCATAGGGTGTAAAACCAATTGTTGTCTTCTAGGTTGTTCTATATGCCCATGCTACTTTTGATAACCTTGCAACCCAATATTTCCTATGCAATTGCACTGTCTTGGTGATAATACTTTTAATTTCTCTGTTAGTAACCTCCACCTAACCATTAGCCTGAGGGTGATAAGGTGTTGAATTTTTGTACCTAATTTTGTATTCTTCAACTAGTTTAGTGATGAGGTCTGAAGTAAACTGTGGACCCTGATCAATGACTATTCCTCTAAGTACTCCATACCTAGTAAAAATGTCCTCATACAAGAATTTAGCCATATTGCCACCTCTAAAAAATGGTAAGGCCTTTACTTCCACCCACTTAGTTAGATAGTCAGTGCAGACTAGAATGCATTCCTTGTTGTTGGAAGCAGGTGAGATTGGTCCAATCAAGTCTAGACCCCACTTGTTAAAGGGAGCTAGTGTCAATTGATACTATAATGGCATTTAATCACTCTTTGTTGGCTTACCCATTCTTTGACACCTATCACATCTCCTTATGTATTTAACAAAATCCATATGCAAAGTAGGCTAGTAATAACCAGTTGTGAAGATTTTGAATGTTTTTATTTTTGCTACAAAATGACCCCAACATGGCTCATCATGGCAAGCCTTCATGATATCAAAGATTTCATATTCCCTTATGCACCTTCTCATGATGTTGTCAGGGCCAATGTAAACCAGATAACCTGATATCCAAGAGTATGGAAAGCACTTGTGTACTAGCTGTCTCTTTTCCCTTAGAGAAAAGTGTGGTGGAATCTTCCCTGTCACTAAATAATTTGCAATGTCAACATACCAGGGTACATGTACATTAAGAGCGAACAAGTGTTCATCTAGAAATGAGTCATCCACTACCCCTTCAGCTAATTGTGTTGGAAATCTTGATAGAAAATTTGCCACTACATTAGCCTTACCAAGTTTGTCCACTATTGTAATATAAAACTCTTGTAGAATGAGCAACCATCTTACTAATCTACCCCCAACTACAAGCTTTTTCATCAAATATTTGATAGTTGTATGGTCTATGTGGACAAAAACTAAATAACGAATAATGTAATGCTTGAATTTATTGATGTCATACACTACTACTTGCATCTCCTTTTCTATAACAATATAATTCAATTTTTCTCCCTAAAGATTCTTGCTAATGCAATAAATTCCATACTCTTTGTTACCTTCTTTCTGACCCAAAACAATAGCAAAATCTTAAGCATCACTATGTATATGAAAGGGTAAGGTCCAATTCAGCCCCCTCAAAATAGGTGCTTGGGTTAAGGCCTTCTTCAGCTCTTCAAAGGAATGTTGGCACTCTATTGTTCAATCATATTCAATATCTTTAGTCAACAAAACAAACAATGGTGCAACAATCTTATTGAAGTCTTTAATAAACCTACTATATTAGCTTGCATGGCTAAGGAAACTTCTGATATCTCTTTTCTTTTGTAGTACAGGTAATTTAGAAATTATTTATATCTTACGTGGATCAACCTGAATCCTTGCACTTGATATGAAGTGCCCTAAAACAATTCCTTGAGTCATCATCATAAAGCATTTTTCATTGTTGATTGACAAGTTGTGTTCTTTACATCTCTTTAATACCTTTTCTAGATTGTTGAGGGATTCCTCATAAGTTTCCCCATATGTGGTGAAATCATTCATATATATCTCCATGCAATCATAAGAATAATTAGAAAAGATGTTAAGCACTGCCCTTTGAAAAGTAGTTGGAGCATTGCATAAATCAAAGGGCAGAACAAAGTAGGCATAAGTACCCCAAGGACATGTGAATGTTGTCTTTTCCTAATCTTCTGGAGCAATTTTTATCTAATTGTAACCATTGAAACGATCCAAAAAAGAAAATTACTTTTTCCTGGCTAAAGATTCAAGTACTTGATTTATAAAGGGAAATGGGAAGCGGTCCTTCCTAGTGGTTGTGTTCAATTCTTTATAATCTACACAAACTCTCCATTTTCCACTTTTCTTGGGAACAATGACCAAAGATGAGACCCATTCACTATTAGATATAGGATAAATAAAGCCCGCATCAAGTATTTTTTGAAGTTCCACTTTGAGTATCTCTCAAGGTAGGGTTCATTTGTTGTTGAGGCTGCCTAATGGGTCTATAACCATCATTGATATATATCCTATGCATAAGTCAGGATATATGCCTTTCATATAATGGTAGTCCTCTTATGCCTTACATAACCACCCCATTTTGTTTTGGAACAAAATGGGTCCCCCTTGTTTTTATTTTTTTCTTGGTGTTTTTTTTGGGTCTTAGGAGTTGTTCATTTTCCTCTTAAGTCTTTGTTTCTTTTGGTCTGGTGGAAATGAAGTCGGAATGGAAACTAGACTTAGAACTTTTGCAAAGTTCCAAGTCTGGACTTGGTCCCAGTTTCGATTCCACCTTTGTTCCTTGTTCTTTTCGCTGTCTTTTGGTTTGTCTTGCACTCTTGGGTTCGTTTCTCCCTTGAGTTGTTTGTCATTTTCCTTGTGTTTTGTCTTTTCCTGAGCGAAACCGTAATTGGGGTTGGAAGTAAACTTGGAACTTTGTGAAACTTATAGATTTTGTTTCCATCCCAATTCTGACTCTACTCGTTTGCTTTGTGTTATCATTTTCGTTGGTGTCTAGGCGGGTCCAGTTTTTGTTCCGGTCCCGCTTCCCATCATTTATGTTGTTCATGTCTTGGTTTTTGTTCCTTTGTTGGGAGTAGAATCAGAATCAAAACCGAAACTTGAAACTTTGTGAAAGTCCCAGTTTTGGTGTTGGTTCCAATTCTGTCCCCATTTCCCTTTGTTGTTTGTCCTTTTCGTGGGACTAGAACCAAAACCGAAGTTGGATAAGAGACTTGGTAAAGGTTTCTTGTTATGTTCTGGATCCAAATCCACGTCCGACCTGCCTTGGATTTCCACACTAGTTGATTACTCTTTCTCATTGTTTACTCCATCCTCGATCGACCTCATTTATGGCAGTAATTGTAGCCTCCTCACACACGCGAAATGATTTTTAAACCATAATCAAGGTTAATTGGCTCATTATCATTATTGTCTAAGTTGTTTTAGCGAACCAGAGCCAGGGTAACTACGAGAGGAGCACAATTTCATTTTAGAGGTGTGTGGTGGGAAAATTCTTATTCAATTTCAACCTTTCCTTGTTGGTGTTTTAAGGTAGGGTCTTTTCCCATTCGTGTTTGTTGCTTTGTTTTCGTGTTCTTGCTCATCGTGTTCTTACGTGTTCACAGGATTCTTTTTCTCTGAATCTTCGCTTGTTCTTTTGTGTCTTTTTTGTTTTGTCTTGTCTTTTTCTATTTTCTGTTTTGCTTTTTCTCTCTTTCCATTTGTTTGTTTTTCGTTATGATCGTGGAAGGTTTGTTTTATTGTGCCCTAGTTTCTAACTAGGGTTCCATTTGATAGGGTTCTTTGTGCTTTAAATACGTTAAAATTTATTTAGAGACCCTTTTGATTGATCTTTTGTGTCGATTTTGTGATTTCCATGTAGGGTTTTTGATACCCTAATTTTTTGAATCGATGCATCATGCAAACTAGGGTTTGCTCGACGACCTTTACAAATATCCAGCCCTAAAGTTAAAATTGGTTTATTTTTTGCAGTTAAAGGGTGAGGTTAAGCCCCTTTATTTGGATTTCCTTATGATCCCATGTGACCCAGGTCCTTAGGCTCATGTTACCACAGTTTCAAGAAAATTGCTCTATTTTGAATAGTAAACTGATGAAAGTGGACTTAGGAACGAATTTGTCCCATGGATGTTTGCATTGGGGTTCATTCCCAAAATGATCCCTCTTCCGATTATTGTTGATTTTGGTCTTCGCTTTCTCTTTGGTGGAAGCAGAACCAAAGTGGAGGTCGAACTTGGAACTGTTGATTGGTTCTAGGCATGGTTTCTATTTGATCCTAGTTCTGATATCAATCAAGATTCTGATCCCAATCCTGATTTGTATTAAAATGGTTTCCTGTTCCTTATCCTTTTATGACTCCACTTCCGATGAATGTGAAATTTGACTAAGTATGAAAGTTTTCCTAAGGAAGTAAAGAACAGTATTGGTTGATGTATTGATTTTATGCCTTTTGTTCATCTAATATAGGGTTTTATTCCAAAGATAAGAGATGTCAGGAGCATCAAAAGAGGCTTCTCAAAGGAGCCAACTTGCATAAAGTTCAAGGCAAGGAGCCAAGCCAAAGAAGATCAAGGTGAAACAACTCCCATATACTCTAAGGTACAAACATCAAAGTCCTACCATCACAACTAGCAAGGTGGACTCAGATTGGACCAACATTACAGATACAAACTTGGGCCCCTTCAATTATGAAGAATTGTATGAAGAGACATTTAGTGAAGATGTCACAGGAAGGACTCAAAGAATTGTTCAATATGGTTTGGCACATGTTGCCCTCTTTCCCTTATTTATCCAATGCCCAGAATTGATGCTCACGGCAGCTCGAGCTTACAATCCTACCACTAGACAATGTGTGGATCTGTAAGGAAACATTATCATTGACCTTACACCACAAATGATAAGGTTTATGTTCAATGCACCTGCTCCACAGAACCCCAGGCGACTCAGTGAGGCTGAAGCCCTGCAACTCTATAAAAAATAGAAGGAGACTAGTAGGACTCATATAAACAAGCATTGGACAAGGGTTGAAAAGAAGTCCCTAGCCAAGCTTCCTAACCAGCCTAAAAGGGTAGATTTCTACGAAGAGATTGGAGATATAATAATGATGCTCTCCAGGGTGTTTGAGAAGAGAGATGCCTCCCAATTCAAAGAATGTATGTTTCCATTCATCCAAACTATCCTAGATGGCAGGCAACAATTTGAATGGCCCATGATTGTGTCAGAATCCATACACAACTAGATGTTTAGAGTGAGAGAAACCAAGAGTTTCTTCATGACCTTTTATGTGATTTATGCAACTGCCAGAAGGGACATCTTTCCAAGGTTGAATGCAGTGGGTATATTGGGGGAAGCCCAAGGATAGAAAAAGGTGTGGGATCATTATGATCAACTCACCTTACAGACTTCTGAGTCACACTACAGAAGAGTTAATGATGCATTTCTATATGTTATCATTAACTAGCTCATAGGGGATGCTAGTTACAGGTTGAGCAGGGATGTTATGGCCTTCATTTCAAAATGGGGACATTGGTATATCCAATACCCCAAGTTCACTTATTTTAGGCTAGGTTTTTTGATGGTCACCCTCATCTACTCCCTAGATGTTGCAACAATAGGATTGTCTTGATGGAATTCATCTATCAAGCTATAACAATCAACCTTAAATTTTCCAATAAACACAAGACTGGCTGCCACAAATTCACCATGAAGTTGGGTGAATATAGTTGTGCACACAATGTGGTAGATAAGGTAATTTGGGATGAATTAATTCATTTAAGGTTGGGTCTATACACCTCCAGGAAACATTTTGATCCTAAACACAAGATGCAGGCTTTGCTTCCCACTGTTTTTGACACACTTTAATTTGCTAGAGGAATTTTGGATGGATTTACAAGATGAATATGATCTCAGAAGGAGAAACTATGAAAGACTGCATATCCCAGTCATAGTTGAGTATGGGGTAAAGGAAGAAATCTCTAAGACATTATCAGATGATGGGGTAATTTTGGATCCCCAATATGATGCATAAAATATAGGCACCAAGGACCTCGATCCAGTGGATTGGAATGTAGAAGAGTCCATTGACATTAAGTAGAATGCAAGACTAGTCTTGGATAGGAGCATACAATGGGTTGTAATGAGAATTAAGGAGCCAGAGGCTCAGACCTACAAGAAGAGAAAGGAAATAGGTACCACTCAGGGGTACAAAAGAACAAAAAGAAAAATGGCTCCAAAGGAGCCCTTAGAGTTTTTCCCTCCTAATTCTGGAGAAGAAATTGGACCTAGAGTTCTTGCTCAGGATCCTCCTGAAGCACATGGGGAAGAGATTGCAATAGAACTGGGTGCCTCAACATCTCTTATAGGGGAAGCATCAACTTAACCCCTTATCATAAAGTAGCCAAGTGGAGAAATTCCTATGGGAGCCCTCCACAAAGAAGTTGAATCCTTGAAGGAGAAGGAGCCTAAAATAGTGATTCATGACATTGATACAGATTCTGAGGCTACTCCATCTAATAAGGAGACTCATGTGGTTGGATCTCTTGATGAAACTAAGGATGCAGGGACTGAACATGTCTTGACAAAAGAAGATCAATGGAAGTTGTTTGAGGATGCCAAAAGAGAAGAAAATGCCAAGGCACAAGTTGAGGCATTGGCTAAACAAAAAGAGATTGATTCTAAAGCAAAAGCAGATGCATTAATAAAACAAAAAGAATTGGAGGCTCAAGCCAAGGCTGGTGAATTGGCTAAGAAACAACAACAAAGAGAGAAAGAGCTCAAAACTAAGGAAGAGAGGGATAAACTGGCCATGTTGCAGAAAATCCATGATCTTGAGGAGGAAAAGGCTAGACATAGGAGAGAAAGAGAAGCCCTTGAGGCTAAAGTCAAAGCTATTGAGGAAGCCCATAGAAAGAAAGAAGAGCAAGAATGCCTAGAGAGGGAAAAGGAGGCTAAAGAACTTGCTCTGCATGAACATAAATCTAAAGAGGCATGGGACTTAGTCAAGGAGCTTGAAAAACAGAGAAACCAGATGTATGAGGAAAAGACATTGGAAGAAGAATAGTGCGAGCACCTGGGAAATACTAGGTTCCCTTGAAGTTTTGTTTGAAGTTATATTTTTTGGTTGTGTTGGTGTTGGTCATGTTGACCATTTTCATTAGCATTTGGTGAAGTAGGAATAAAACTTGATCTTTTATGATCAATGGATTAGGAGGTGAAAATCTTGAATGGGTTTTGGAGCTCTAATTTGTCTTGGTTACCAACCTAGTCAAATGTTTGAAAACACAACGGGTTTTATAAACTGCATTATTAGGTCATCTTTGAGCTCGACCCAAGCATCTAAATTGTTTGGAAGGTCTATTTAAGGCATTCTTAGACCTTGTGTTAGGGTTAGAGGATATAGTGTTTGGGAAAATTTTGTAATATTGCTGGAAACAGCGTTCAAGAAAGGAGTTTTCTGTGTTTTGTGTTGATATTGAGCTTTAATGGAGTAAATTTTGCTGTCATTTTGTTTGTATAACGTGGTATTAATATTGTACAGGATGTGTGTGCCATCTTTCTGTCTTTCTAAATCTTTTCCTTCACTTATTTGTACATAGTTTGTCCATTTTCATTTTCAGGCCTGTACTAGGCAGTTTTTAAAGAATGGAGTCCTAGAGCACCTTCCCTCTGTACAAATTGTACGGCCTCTTGGGATTTGTGCCTAGGCTCCCTCATTGTAATTATGGTATATTTTAGGCTTTGTTTGAGTGCAGGAGCTGCCAGCATGATGATGCCCTAGGCGAGCCAGTGCAGGTCCGGTTGGGGCAGACTTGGAGTAAAAGTAGCATAACTTGCAGGGGAATAAATATTTTTGAGAAATTATTTTTGGAGAATTTAGGGTATGGTCTTGGCTATGCTTGGAGGTCAGGAGGAGGTTCCAGCAGGCCGTTTTGAGGGAGAACTTTTCACCAGTCCGAAATCAGCCAGAAAAGTTAGGAAACCCTAGGGTTCTTAGCCATTTTTGTGTTTGGGCTGTGTACGGCCTGTACAGGCTCAAAACCTCAAGAATCTTTAAGGTGTGGGAATGGGAATTACAACCCCCAAATGAAGAAACCAGGTCCTTTAGTGGGTTTTTAAGGAAATTGCATTTTATCCCTGTTCAGGGGCCTAATTGGGCACTTAGGCTAGTAGCCCAAAAAGTAGGGTTTGGTGTAAGCGATGGTTAAGTGGAGTTAGGAGGGTATTAGAGAGAAAAATATGAGATGTTTGGAAGCCTTTGTAGCACCCTCACACCCTTGCAAAGTTGTGTTCAACGTTTTGGAGGTTTTTGGTCTTTAAGGCAGAATAAGGGCCAATGGAGAACATGAGACAACACCAAGGTTGGCTTGGTAGAAAGGAAGCTTGTTGATAGGAGAGGAGTTGGTCAGGAAAACTAGGGGCATCTAGACAAGAATAGAGGCCTATAGGTTAGATTGGTGAAGCCAAGCACCAAGGGGGTCTTACAAAGAAAGACCTAGAGCAGGAACTAGTGATTGGTTCCTCCAACTAGCCTCCCTATCAGTTGGTGTCGAGCCGTTAAAAGATTTGGGAAAGTAGCTTATATGTTAGAAGTTGAGTCAAGTGAAACTCCCGCCATGGTGACAAATGCACAATTAGCCAAGAGGGTTGAAGAACAAGAAGAGGACAACAAGTCCTTAAAAGAAAGAATAGAGCAACTTGAGAAAGCATTGAACAATGCAAGGTTGGAAGGAATGGTACCAAAGGAAGAAGAGGTTGCAGAAGAAGACAAGGTCCCTGAACCTGACCCTGTTTTGGAGGAGGAGCCTTTCTTGAAGGCATTGAAAGCCTTGAGTGGAAAAGGACTTGAGGGCATACCACTGTTTAGTGGAAAGATGGATCCTGATTTGGTCATGGATTGGATAGAAGGTATGGAGAATCACTTTGAGTGTGATGGAGTCACTGAAGCACAGAAGGTGAAGGTAGCTAAATCAAGGTTGAGAGGATCAGCCTTGACATGGTGGAAATTTGTTCAGACTGAAAGGGAAAAAGAAGGCAACAACCCATATCAACTTGGAAAGGAATGGTTGCTAAGGTGAAGGAAGCCTACATGCCAGATGACTATGAGATTCAGTTGCACAAGAAGAGGAAAAGTCTAAGGCAGAAAGACCAAGATGTCAACACCTATACTAAAGAGTTTCAGAAGCTTTGCTTGAGATCAAATGTGATAGAAGATGAGAGCCTAAAAGTGGCTAGGTACCTTTATGGCTTGAAGTGGAACATTCAAGAAGAGATGGCTTTACTAAGTCCCAAGACAGTCCACCAATGTTATCAGCTGGCCATAAAGATTGAGGAAAGGAACAAAAGAAAGCATGATCAGTCTTCTAAGGGCAGAGGCAAAGGTAGGGATCAAAGAGGACAGCGTGGTGGTTACCAAGGTAGAGGTAATGATCAAAGAAACCAAGGAGAATCTAAGCTCACTGAGCATGGAGATGAAACATCTTCAAGAGGAGGATTTAACAGAGGAAGAGGACCTCAAGGAGGTTCAAACAGAGGAAGAGGAGCAGGTAGGAGTAATTCTTACTTTGCAACCATGAAGTGTTATCATTGTAACCAACTAGGCCACCCTGCTTATAGGTGCCCGAAGAAAGCATCCTCTTCTAGCAATGAGAAAAGAGTGGCCTATGAACAAGAGGACACCATGAGTCCTAAGGAATCTGAAATTAGTCATATAGAGTCTGAAGTAGGAGAGAATCTGATGTTTAATAGAGTTCTGATCAGGTAGCCAGTCAAAGAGGAACCTAAGCAAAGAAGAGCTCTTTTCAGAGTAAGGTGTAAGATACTTGGTAAAGTGTGCAAGGTTATAGTAGATTCTGGTTCAACAAACAATATAATCTCAGAGGAGGCAGTAACAAAGCTAAAATTGGAGAAGGTACCACACAATAACCCCTACAAGGTCACATGGCTGAATAAAGGGCAGAGTGTTTTGGTCAATGAGCAAGTAACCATGGAATTTTCAATTGGAGGCTATAAAGACAAGTTAGTTTGTGATGTGTTACCCATGGATGCATGCCATCTGTTACTAGGCAGACCATGGCAATATGACAGAAGTGCCATCTATGATGGGAAAGAGAACACCATCTCATTCAAGAAAGATGGAAGAACCTTCAAGCTACAGTCATTGACAGAGGAAGATGAGGGACAGTCAAAGGTACCTAACATCATGTTGAGCAGTGGCAAGGAGTTCCTTAAGGACCTACACCAAGGGAATGAAGGATATGTGATCATGATGTAGTCCAAAGAGGGAGAAAAGGCTGAAAGGACAGTCTTACCAGAAGTAGTCCAAAAATTGCTTGATAGATACAAGAGTATAGTCAGTGATGGAACACCTGCAACTCTACCACCAAAGAGAGCAATAAGTCATCAAATTGACTTCATACCTGGAGCCTCATTTCCTAAAAAAGTAGCATACAAGCTCACTCCTAAGTAGAACCTAGAGGTGGCTAGGCAAGTGGAAGAATTGTTGAATCAAGGTTCCATTCAAAAGAGCATCACTCCCCATGTGCAGTCCCGATGGTTTCTATAACCAAGGAGGCAAGTGGAGACTTTGTACTGATTCTAGAGTAATCAATAGATTACAATCAGATATAAATTCCCCATCCCTAGAATAGAAGCATTTAATGGATTGTCTTTGGGAGTGAGCAATGATTTCACCAAGTTAGACCCTCAAGAGTGGCCACCACCAAGATGAGTGGAAGACAGATTTTAAGACAAAATGATGGGTTATATGAGTGGAAAGTGATGCCATTTTGTCCCTCTCAAATGCCCCCGCACACTTATGACTAATGAATAAAGTGATTAAGGATTTCATAGGGATCTTTGTGGTAGTATACCTTGATGACATACTGATTTTCAGTAAGACAACAGAAGAACATTTGAATCATGTGGAGATGGTTCTAAAAAGGTTGCAAGAGGAGAAGTTGGCAATCAATCTTGAGAAGTGTGAGTTCTTTAAGCAAGAACTTGTGTATTTGGGGTTTGTAGTATCCCAAGGAATGTTGAAGATGGATCCAATCAAGGTGGAAGCCATCCTAAACTGGCCTACACCAACCACGCTGAACAGAGGTAAGAAGTTTCTCGTCAAGTTTGGCTCATTATTCTATAGAAAATTCATAAGGAAATTTTAGTGGTATATGTGCAACAAAGTACCAGGAAAACAATCAAGGGTGGTATGAAAACAAATTTTAAGTGGACTCAAGAGGTCGATAAAGGGTTTGGAAAACTCAAACACCTAAGTGGCAACTCAACCAATTTTGTTATTGCCTAGATTTGATAAGTTGTTCATAGTTGAGTGTGATGCAAGTGGAGTAGCAGTAGGAGGAGTACTTAGTCAAGAAGGTAGACCTGTAGCCTTCTTTAGTGAAAATATCAATGAAGCCAAGCAAAAATACTCCACCTATGATCTAGAATTATATGCTTTAGTGTAGTCCCTTAGGAAGTGGAGGCATTATTTGTTACCCAAAGAGTTTGTGGTCTTCACTGATAACCAGGAACTTAGTTACATCAACACCCAAGAGAAGCTAAGTAATAGGCATTTGAAATGGATGGAATACATCCAAGCCTTCACATTCACTATTAAGCACAAGAAAGGACAAATGAATAAGGTATGTGACATGCATTAAGCAGAGAATGTTGACAAAGGTAGAGATACAGCCTAAAAGCATTGGATTAGAGAGTTTTCAAAGACCTCTATGGAGAGGATGAAGACTTCTCAAAAGCTTACAAGGTATGTTCTGATTTTGAGAATCATTTTCATAGCCAATATTCTGAGTATACATTGCAAAGTGGGTTGTTGTTTAAGGGAAATTAGTTATGTGTTCCAAGAAGGTCAATGAGGGAAAAATATATGTGATTCAAGAAAACATAATGGCAGTCTTAGTGGGAATTTTGGTATTAATAAAACTTTAGAGCTTTGGGGTTCAAAGGTTCTATTAACGGGCCTAAGTTAAAAGAGATGTCAGAAAATATGTGGAACAGTGTGTTGTATGCATGAAAGCTAAGGGAGGAGCTAGCAATGGTGGTTTGTATCAACCCTTGCCTATTCCTAACAGACCATGGGAGTGTGTGAGCATGGATTTTGTGGTAGGTCTTCCTAAGACCAAGACTGGTTTTGACAGTGTGTATGTAGTAGTGGATAGATTTAGCAAGATGAGTCACTTCATTCCTTGCAAAACTACTCATGATGCAAGCTACATAGCTCATCTTTTCTTCAAGGAGGTTGTTAGGATCCATGGCTTGCCTCTAAGCATTGTTTCTGACAGAGATGTGAAGTTCATGAGTCACTTTTGGAAGACTCTATGGAGCAGATTGGGTAAAAATCTGTCATTTGGATTAGCTTACCATCCTCATACCGATGGTCAAATAGAGGTGGTTAACAGAGTGTTGGGTAATATTTTAAGGTGCTTAACTAAATAATATGGACATACATGGGATATGGTGATTTCTCAAGCTGAGTATGCTTATAATGACAGTGTCAACCGAACTACAGGAAAAAGTCCTTTTGAGGTTGTGTATGTGATGCACCCAAGAGGCA
>VDFB02002298.1:0-58257 GCA_007258455.2 Sequoia sempervirens | reverse complement strand
TAAACCATATTTCTGTGCAATCCTGATCCTCGGTAAAAGCCCCCACCAATGGCTGCGTGGATAGCATTTGCTAGTACTCTACATCCTAAGTGACATGATCGACCAGGATCCTTGGTCGTAATAATTGGCGCACTCCATCATCAGCTCCGAGCACTGAATGGCTGGTGGAAAACCAGCAGCTGCATATAACCCACTTCGATCAATATTGTGTGAAGTGGTCGAAGGACGATGATTTCCAATCCCTAACATCCTGTTCTTGAAGGTCTCCGTGTTGATCGAGTCCGTGTTGGTGTCACCAATCCTGCTCCAACTTTGGAAATAAATTTTGATTCCGCATGAATGTTTTGCTCACTTAATCACGCCTTGCCTCGATGCACCATTGTCCTTAAGGCCGCCTTTCCGCCTCACCATCCAAGTAAAACAATGAACATTCATCAACAATTTAATTTATAAAATAAGTAAGACATTGTGTAGGGGCTGCAACTCCCCAGTAGCTGCAATAACTCTTCTTATTTGCAAACCTCAGCTTCTTCTTCAATAAAATCGAACTTCAACACTTAGAAAAGGTTTCTAAGTAGACTTCAGTGACTTCACTACTCTTCAGCAACTCCAATCAGCAACTTGAACTTCTATAAATTCGTATTTCACACCAGCAATCAGCAATCAGCAAGTTCGCACTTTTTAAATCAGCAAGCTCACACCTTGGTAAATTCGTACTTCTTACTTGGCAAGTGCGCACTTCACAAGCTTCAACAACTTCGTACTCTTTAAACTTTCAGCAACTTCTCTGCTTCAAGGCGTCCTCCTTAGCACTGGCAGCAACAAACTAAGCTTCAACAATCAGCAAGCGCGCCCCTTTTGGTTTCAACAAAATTCAAACTTTCAACACTTGCACTGGCAACTCAAGGCGTCCCTCTCCAGCAGTCTTAGCAACTTCAAATTTAGACTTAAGCAAATTCCAGTCCTCAGCAAAATTTCGAATTTTCTCAAGCCTCAACAATTCTTAGCAACAAACTTCAGAGCAAATTCGACTTCTTCAACTGTGAAAAATAAGTGAGAAACTTCTTCATTTTATAGCCAAAATTCGAATTCTAGAAGAAGCCAATTATAGCCAGTACATTCAATTTCCACTACTCCACTTCAAAAATTCGAATTCTCCCTCTCTGGTGTTTCTGACACTTGTCTCTCGGCGTCAGGAATCTTATTCTTCTAGAAGCTTGACTTTGACTGGCATCTTTGAATTTATTTTCAAAAAATTTAATTTAAATCCATCCTTTTAATTCACCAGTCGGAGCTCTGTCATTTGAATTCGAATTTAACTTCTCCTTAGCTCTGGAAAATTCATCACTGAAGAATTCAATCAAAATTATCTAGGCAACTCATCTTGAATTCATCATTCAGAGAAATTTATTCTGAAAACACATTTTATTCATCTGCCTTAGAAAATTTTAAATTCTCCCCTTAGGAAAATTCACAATTTGAGCACTGATTAAATTCTTCATTGAAAAAGTGTTGGCGAAATCGGAGCTTGGAAATCCATCTATCATCGCGTGTTCGATTACCCGAGGAAAATTTTCTTGAATGCTTTGAATCCATGGGTGCCAGCGAGCGAGGTTCATGATTTTTAAATTTTGAACCTTAGAAAAAAAATTTATTCTGTCAAATTAAATCCATTCTTCGCCTGTGATCATCCTGTGTTGGTCTGACTTGAGGAACTTGAATTCATCCTGCATTATCATCCATCTCTGACTTCATCCCCGAAAAATTTGCCGATATTCTGAGATGAAAATTCATCACCTTGAGCTCTAGGCGTATTTTCTAAGGGAGAAAATATTTTTTGCCTTAGAAAATTTTTAAATCATCCTGCACTTTTGAGAATTTGCCTTAGAAAATCTTCGCCTTAAAAATTCTATTCAGTCTTGCCTGTGAGTAAAACATCAACTTCACTTAAAGAATTTTATTCATGCCTAGCACAATTTATTTCTCACTCACCATTTGCATTTTACTTCACACTTGCAAGGCAATGTTATTCAAAATTCTAACGCCTTAGAAATATTTCATTTTTCTTCACTCAACATATTAGGCGCATATTACTTGAAGAGGGGATTTAAAATCATGCCTTAGCATATTATCTTCACCACCACACACATATCACCTTGGCCACGCCTTAGAAAAATTTCTAACACCCATCTCCTTAGGCGCATTTGAGGCTTGAAGAGGAAATTCAAAAATCACGCCTAGCCTTTACCTTCACCACCTCACACATATTGGAAAAAAAATCCTCTAACACTTATCACCTTGGGCGCATTTTGCACATGATGAGGGATAACGCCTAGCATTTACCAAGCATTGACCACGCCTTGAGATATTTTTAATCACATTTCACCTCATTTACCAGCTTGCAATTTACTTTTACCATCCTAACTTGGGCGCATTTCCATGTAGGTGAAGGATGACCCTTCAACTTCCATTCTTTGTCTCTACTTGACCTTGTTTGGGCGCATTTAGGCATGCAAGGAGGATAAGAAACGTTGACTTGTTGACTTGCTTCCATCTTGGGGGCATTTTAGCCTAGCTGGTGGATGAACTTTTCAAACGCCTTCATGTGACTTTTCAGCTTCCTTGCTTTTGTCTTGACATGCATGCTTTTGGGCGCATTTTTCCTATGGAGGAGGATGAGCTTGTTTGACTTCCTTTGACCTTCTTGCAACTTTGGCGCATTTCACCCTCTGAGAAGGATGGGCGCATTTGGAGGGGGGTGGCAAATATGTTCAATACTTAGAAAATTTTTCAACCTTTCCCTTCTTCTAGTTGGGCGCATTTCACTATGCCTTCAGGATAAAAATCGTTGACTTTCATTGACTTTCTTATCCTTGGGCGCATTTTAGCCTGTGTGGAGGACGAGTTTTGTTCTTAGAAATTTTCATGCCTCCTCATCAACTGGGCGCATTTTGACATGTCCACTGGATGAAGTTCCGGACTTAGAATTTTTCTTCGTTTTTTCGCCAATTCTCATGCCCTGCTATTTATAGTAAGTCCTTTGAATTTTGTATCTCTGAAGCCCGGAATGACTTGAAATTTTAAACGTAGCATCCTCATGATCTTGTTGTTCTGTCGACACTGCCATTTTTAGCTGACCTGCTATTTATAGCCCATTTATGAAGATGATTTACTATAAATAGTAACCTCTTGTTTCTGATAGCTCCACTGCTCCGATTGACTTGAAATTTGGATGAGGTGCTCCTCACCACGTGACCTGACTGCTGACACTGACGCATGCACCTGACTTGCTATTTTTAGCCAGTTTCCGAATTGACTTACTATAAATAGTAAGTGCTCCGTTTGTCTTGAAATTTCACCAGCAGATAGCCTGAAGGATGCTGATCGCGATGGTTTACATCTGCTTAAAATTTCTGGTTTTTACCCCTTTTCAGTTCGGTTGGAAACCCTAATTTTCTCTCAGATGCTGTGACAATGACTTCGCTTTCTTCGCTTTCAGGAGAATCAAGGACGCGATTCTAACTCGGAGGGCGCTTCGCCGGATGACTCAAGCAAAATAAATAGTAAAGTTCTATCAGTGATTATCTTCATTTGCATGTCACGCCATCACAAGTTTCTACGGGAAACCCCATCAGAATCATCCGATATGCAAAAAGAAAGTCCCCGACATGCAAACCCCAAAAAGAAGCCCTCTGGCATCTAATTCTGAAAGGTTCTGACTGTAGATGTTGTATCATTACATGTCCAAAACCTGTATGAATATCCGTATGATGCAAGTTGAAAACTCACATCCGAACCTTGAACTTCGGTGTTAAAGTCGGATCTCTAAAAACAGAAAGTTGTCTGTTACCAAATGTAATATGAGTAGCCTTGCATGCTTCCGGGAATGTTTGTAGGATTGTCTGACCCTCATAAATGTCATTAAAATTGTGCCTTGAATTTCATACACTTACTAAAATAGTAAGTTCTCTAATCGGGATGAAAATTTAGTCGAGCCTGGAAATGATGCTCACAACACGTTAGTTTCAATTTACACGCACATTCTATTCATCTGACTCAGACTCAGAACGTATCGAAACCCTTAATTTTGACTATCGCTTTTAATTTTATTGACGAACTCCTAAAAGGCGTATTAATTTAAAAGAGACTGAGCGAGAGAGGTAGAGAGAAAACCTGCCAAAAAAGACCTGTGAATAGTTTAATTAGGGTCCCCATTTTGAATGGGCGATGTGTGAAAAGGTCACAAGGTAGTTGTTACACCAACAATATTATTGTTAAATGTTTCTGTTTTCATTGAGGATTTTGATCTATTCCAAATTTTAATACACTACAAGATTATGTGAGAGAAATGGATGTAGATGTTTGTAATTTAATGCAATGAGAATAATTGTGACAAATTTTGGTGGTAATGATAAGATAAATTTATGAAAGCTCAAAATTTGAAATTAATTTGGTAAAGAATTTAGATTTTAAGGATTTTATATCGTAGAAGTAAAACATGAAAAACACATCTAAAAGTTAGACCATAAAAAAAATCAATACAATATTAAAAATAAAAAAATAAAGATTACTAACTAAAATCATACTTAATTACAACATATTCAAAAAGAAAACATAAGCTTGCAAAACTTGAAATATCGAACTAACCTTAAAAGTTGGATAAAAAATATAAGCCTTCCATACCAAGGAATATAATTTACATAATTGTTCTTTTCTCGCCCATTTGAATTATAAAGCTTGCCTATATCACATTTTGAATCTTTTAAATTGTTTATAAGCTTTGTATTGGATGATCACTATAGCAAACTTGGATTGTTAACAAGTTGAATCACATGGGTATGGGCAATCTATATCTTGTATTGGCATTCGATCAAAATACCAATCTCCTACAGCTTCTGCAATAGTCTGTCACAGATTCAAGATGTAGTCTAATCAGTACGAGTGCGAAGATTCACTTAGCTTGATCTATAGTACTTATCAATTTTTAATTTTTGTTTTCAAAAGAATAGCGATAATGTATTGACATCACACAAGACACATTAGAGAAACACATTCACAAAGAAAATGATTTTTTAAATAGAAGAATGATACAACACAATTGTAGTTGAATAGGCTATAAAATATAAAATGATATTTTTTAAAATATTGACACAATTGTTTTTCATATATTGTAATTTTGATAATTTGATTTGTAATTATTATGAGATTTATATATTGTTTGTTGTATTTGTATGTTGATATGATATTATATTTATTTTTATTTAAATTTAATAAAAAATGCTTTCTCAACATTCTACAAAATCATTTCATATATTTTGAAACCACATTTTACATGGGATATATATATTTTTTAAAATATAAATATTTTTGTAAGTTACCAAGTTTCCAAGTTTGAAACAAAATTAGGTCTATCAAATTTTAGAAGATGAGTTTTGGAACTATGATTTGAATGATGATCATATATGTGTGAACATTACAAATGTTTGACCATTTATTAAAGTGATGGAAATCCCAGCTACAAATGTCCTAATGATTGCCTAATTGGTAATGAGTTTAAGGTATGAATGAATATACTTATGTTTATAGGGTGGGCAAGTCAAGTCATATGTGAGCCATCATTATAGGTATAGCCATTTGTTACTACTAGTGGGCTATGACTACCTAATGTTAACCCTTGGAAGGGGTTCTTAATGGGAGCTTGTCACATCCTCACAAACTTTATATTTTTTTTTGTGTTAACCAAGGCCAAAAAAGGGGACATTACAGTCCTCCCCTCCCAAATATTTTTTGTCTTCAAGCAATCTCCACTCCATCATTGACTAATCTTAGATATGACTCTTAGATTCTAGGGTCGTAAATAAGCCTAGGAGGTTTATGATTTTTCTTGTTTGCTACACTATGATGCATTACACCTACAAATGGAACCTCCTGCACATGTATAACCAAATTGCAGCAATCTTCTGCAAGCATGTGGAAAATTCCCTTGACATTAGCTTTGATCTTCCCTATTTTTGTTGCACCACTCTAATAAATATTGACAAACTCATAAAAATATTTTTTTCACCTCTAGAGCCTCCAACTGATGGCCATAACCATGCAAAAATCTGCTATCCTGTATTTGTTTCAAAGAGAAACCTCCAACATCCTCAACAAATTCATCTCCCCTGCCATGCAAATATGATTTTTTTTTCTTACCCATGTTTATTATGGAACATTTGAAGCTAATATCTTCCATTCTTTTAGCTGTAATTTGAGGAGGTAGAGGGTGAGGAATGTCCTTCAATGTTATCTCCTTCCCTTCATGCTGAAAAATTAGTTCCATGGTTTGATAATTTTGAGAAATTTCACCAATGAATATAACCACTGAACTCCAAGCACTATGTTAGTCCCACCTAAACCGATAACATAAAAACATCACAAATTGTGTGCTCACCAATGAGGATCCCGAGATTACTGATCTTCAACTTGCAAGGGATGGTAAACCATAAACCCATCAGCCACCACCATGTCAAAGCATTCAAATTATTTTGCATGTAGATGCCTTTTTACCACTAAGCCCTTGTCAATGTATTTGTGAGTAGCACCACCATCAAGAAGTACTATGAATCTACACCCACACAAAACTTCTTGGAACTTTGAAGAGATTATACCTTGGAGCACCAAAAATAGTAGCAATTGTACCTCCCAATGAGGATGTGTGCTCACCAATGAGGATGTTGAGATTACTGATCTTCTTACAAGGGATGGTAAACCCATCAGCCACCACCACATCAAAGCATTCAAATTCTTTTGCATACGGACCCCTTTTTACCACTATTCCCTCATCAATGTAATTGTGAGTAGCACCACCATCAAGAAGTACTATGACTCTACACCCACACAAAAATCCTTGGAACTTGAAGGGATTATACCTTGGTCCACCAAAAATAGTAGCAAGTGTACCTCCCTTGGCACCCTTATCCTTGAGATCCAATTGTTGATCTTGGTCCTTTCCCAAAATTTCTGAATCTATAGTCTCTTCCTCCTCGTTAGAATCACCTCAACGCAATGTATCTTCCCCTTTCCAAGGAATCTATGTCCTGGAGTCCATAGTTCCCTGCATTGGAAACACAACTTCTTCCTTGGATTCATATTCTTTGTTTGTTTTGGATGGTAAGTTCCTTTGAGGCTAAATTTGAGATTCTTCTTTTTGAAATGACTTCTTTTGTTGTCTTGCATGTGAATCCTCTAAACTGTATTTACCCTTAGGGGTAGAAAACTCCATGTTACATGCTCTTCTTATTGCATCATATAGAGTAGGTGGGTCAAATGGTCCTTAACCCAACCACATAATGACTTTGTCAATCCTTCCATAGAAAGGAATATCAACCTCCTCTTTGAAATATCAAGAACTATAACTGACAACCTTTGAAATTTTGAAATATAAGCATCTATTGTACCATGATGTTTCAAACGGGTTAGCTCCCAAATGTGTATCTCTGGATCCTTCTGATCAAACCTGTCTATCAATATCTGCATGAAATCTACATAAGTGATATTGTCATGTCTCAAGGTAACCAAACCATGTGTTTACTCACAAAGCTACTCGACTTATGAATATAGAGTAAACGAGAATATTTAACAACAATAACAAAACATATTATTTACATGGACAATGCACAGAATATGAATGTTGTATTCTCATTCATCAGATAGGCAATAAGTACATCATCTATTAGAATGTGCGGTCCTCAACTACAAATGAAATAAAAAATATATAGTTGACTGATTTTGGTTGACACCAATCGTCGACAACTACCCAACCCAACTAATCAATCGTGGGGACTAATTCTTGATTACAACATGCATTAATTACTTTTTTGTTGATTACAAATTTATTTATTTATTTATTTTGCTGACTACATTAGCCCCTCAAAAAGAAAGTCATCTTCCAGATGACAACAAACGAAATGGGGAACAAGCACCCAAGCTATATTTACTAAGATGGAGGGTGAGAGAACATCTCTGGATGGATGGACGATGTCAGGGTAGATGTTAGCGAGTGTAGCTCTTGTAGCCTGCGAACCTCCTCTGTACGCAACCTCAACTAATGTTCCACCATGATCTCCCACTCCATTGTTGCCTTGACCATCTATGCAGCCTCCATCACTTTTCATTTGGCTTGGTTAGCTTCTCTCGCCTTCTTTGCCAACTTGGCCTCCATGGCCACCACTCTCGGCTCTGCCTCCACATTTTTCATCTTGGCCTCTATGGCTGATACTTTGGCTCTCTCATTAATGGTGAGCTAGGTCTACTGAGCTAGTTGCTCCTAGAATTTATGTGTGTCCTTAGCTAACTCTTCTTGTACCTTATGTACCAATTGCAGAGCCTCAATCTTCTTTTGTACCACCTCTTTCGTGGATTTCATCTATCGTTCAGCCTATAGAATACATCCTTGACGAATTCCTCTATACCAAACAAGGCTGAAATCAACCAACCATCTCTCCCTCCTACTGAAGGCCTCGTTGGATGCAAAGCCTCCAGCATCATTAGAGTCTTAACTCTAGGCCATCCTTTGGAAATGAAGCAACGAACGAATTCTCCCTTGCATCCTATCTGTATGAATGCTGGTATTTGCTACACCTCCTTTGCCACTAATGGAGACTGACCTATGTCCAACCATTTGGAAATGTCTCCTACTTCCTACATCATTGTTGTCATTTCCTAGAGTTCTTGAATGTACCTCTAAACTGTCCCGAGAGGGTCTCATTCATCCGATTTGGCTATCTCAATGATTATCCCTTCGGATCCACTCGACTCATCCTCCTCTTCTTCACATGGTGGATTCGGTAGTGCTAACTCCTCTCCAACCAAAGGTATCTAACACATCGAAGATGGCCTCCCACTCTCCTGAGTGTGTATTACATCCAGTGGGTGTGCCTACAGAGATTTTGGTTCTACACCCTCAGTCACCATGGCTATGAAATTTTGTTGCAGACCCTCACTCTCATTCACCATGGGTGTGACATCCTTCTCTAGTCCTTTGGCCATAACTCCTAAAGGGCTTGGTGAGGGGAAGGCTAGAACCTGCAGTGGTAATCCAAGCATATTCAACCACTTGTCTATCTAAGCAACATTGGTAGGTGCAAGAATATCCTCTGGTAATGCATCTGGCGAAGGGGAAATTGTAACCAATGGCACTAGCGGTGCACCTAGTGATGCTAATAGTGGGCTTGGCAATGCACCTAATGATCTTGTTGATGCATCTGGTGCTCCTAGTGGTGCACTTGACAGTCTTGGCAATGCACCTGGTGGTCTTGTTGATGCACTTGGTAGTCTTGATGATGCACCTGACGGTCGTACTAATGCACTTGGCGATGGTGTTACCTCAGTGTTGGCACTGTCACTGGAAATGCAACTACTGGTGTCAGTGGTGTTGTAGGTGGTGGATGTCACATCCACAAGACATTCAAACACATATGAAACAATGAAATTTATCAAACACATATGAAACAATGAAATTTATCAAACACATATAGACACAGAGAAATTTTATCCATAATCGTGTTGCTGCACCTCATTCCATTGCTTCATCAATTGCTTGTGCAAAAATGGTTTACATCTACCTCTTATATAGAGGACTTAGAAATATAGGGATGAATCTAGAAACTTCTTAATAGAAACATCTAGAAAATTACTATAGTTGGCCGACCTTACAACACAAATAAAATATTCATCATAATAAGAAGATTCTAGAATATAGTAGAAATTACCTATTTCCAACACTCCCCCCTAATTTCTACTATCAACTAATTACATCAATAATTGCACTACTACATCACATAGATTATTCTAGAAAAGTCTAGTATCGAGGTTTTCCTTCCTTAATTTCGACCACAAATGCTTCAGCATTCAAATTCCTTTTTCTCTTGCCTGTTGTCTTCTTTCTAATGTCCATAACCAGATCTCTTGACTATCCAAATCCTTTCTTTTTCTTGATGCCAAAATGCCATTCTCTCATTCTTCAACAATCTTCATATCTAATGATACCTTTGTCTTTGTCCAACTGCTGCGACAGTCCTTGAACTATTTAACTCTTCAAATCTTGAATCTGGAACTTCCTAGAATCTTGCCTTGCCATGATTGCTATCATCTTCAAACTTATTATCTATTATGCCTTTCAAAAAGCTTGCTCGATTGCCATCAATTTTCACATGCAAACTTTTATACTTAAACAAGTTCTTGATCATACCTGTAATTTTCTGCCAACTCGATCCGTAATTCCATACACAATCCATTTGCATGCTTCCTGTATTTGTCTTCTCTCTTTGCCAACACATCTTTTCTGAATGATTTCTCAAACCACATATTCTACATGGATGTAGATCCCAACATGTATCCTTTATATGCCCTTTTCTGTTACAATGTGAACACTGAATACAATGCACTTCTTGAACAAATTTCGTTAAGCCTGTAGTATTTCCTTTACCTATGATATATCCAAGACTTTCATACTTTGGCCTCATTATTGGTTTAATTGGCTTTCTCATCCCTTGATCAGGCCTTCCTAAACCTTTACCTTTGTATCCCATTCTTTCCATGATCTTTAAACCAACATTTTTTTCATTGTCATTAGATCTAACAACATTATCATTTTGGCAATTTTTATCACAAATTTCTTTAGCAAAAACATACTTATGAAATGAAAATTTCAAGTCATCTGTACTACATGCAACATCATGAACCAATTTTGACTTCAAACATTCATTGCTTTCAATAAATGATCGATTTAGTTGATTATTTTCTTCTTTCAACAAACAATTCTCCTCTTCTAGTTTCTTCATTTTTTCTTCTAAATCATCAACCAACTTCATTCTTTGTTCTAGTTCTTCATTCCTTTTGTTAATTTCATCAAAAAAATTTAGTTCTTCTTCAAGCTCTTTATTTTTCTCTCTAAGTTTGGACGATTCCTTCACCTGCCAATTATGTACTTCTTCCACAAACTTTAACCTATTCTCTAGTTCTTCAATTTTCTCTTTATAATCACTAATTTCATTTAAAAGTTTACATTTTTCTACTACCTCTCATTCACAATTGCAAACCTTTCTTTCTGTGTTTCCATTAATTTTTCATTTAAAAAATCTATCTCAGAATTTAAATTTGCATTTTCCTTCAGCACTCTTTTGCCTAATTTTCCCATTGTAACAAAGGATTAAACTCACCTTACATTGATAGTTGACTGTGATTCCACTATTGATTTCTCCGTTTGACTTGCTTCAAAACAACAATTGTCTTCTGGGCTGCAATTTCCCTTTTTCCAACAGCTTTTATAATCTCTCAAAATATCTTGAACTCTCAGACAACTCAACTATCTATGGCTTTTAATCTTGCACACAAATCACACAACCAGATTTCAATATCTGCATAAATTTTACCTTTTAACTAGCTATTGTGGCTTCAAAACTTCATCGATTTTCCTTTTGTGGATACAAAAACAGCAACTTCCAAACACTAGCAAATCAGCCTCATACAATTAGCATTAATCTCTTCTTGACAAACAACTTCCTTTCCTGTGATGGTTTGTTTCAGCACCTTGATTGACTGATGGACAGGCTTCCAAGGAAATTTTCAGTGATTTTTCTTATCAGCTGCAGCAGCTTTTTAGTGATTCTTTTTATTAACTGTGGCTCCAGCATAGTTTCAACACTCATGCATTGACAACAGATTATTACACCTAAAAAAACAGCGATCTTCAACTCTTTCATCGGTCTTCCTCCAATATGTAGCGATCTCCACTTACAGCTGTAGCTTTGTCTCTTCTCCAAAATGCTACGATCTGCAACAATCCTGTTTTCTTTTCACCTGTGCTCTGATACCAATTGTAGGTGGTGGATGTCACATCCACAAGACATTCAAACACATATGAAACAATGAAATTTATCAAACACATATAGACACAGAGAAATTTTATCCATAATCGTGCTGCTGCACCTCATTCCATTGCTTCATCAATTGCTTGTGCAAAAATGGTTTACATCTACCTCTTATATAGAGGGCTTAGAAATATAGGGATGAATCTAGAAACTTCTTAATAGAAACATCTAGAAAATTACTATAGTTGACCAACCTTACAACACAAATAAAATATTCATCATAATAAGAAGATTCTAGAATATAGTAGAAATTACCTATTTCCAACAGATGTAACTAAAAATGTCTCTGATGGTGTTGGCAATATGAAGGTGGCTGGCTGTAGTGGTGGTATTCTAGTGGTCATCACTGTCATTGGTGTGGCTTCATCTATGTCTATGTCGCGCACTAACTATGCATCCGCTGCAAGTGATACCTCTTCCTCTATTGGTGGTATGGTAGCCGATGTGAAGGAGGAAAACTCTATTGGATCATCTTCTACATTGTCCACCAATGCCTCCCTCTGTTTCCTCTTCCTCCTTGGCTAGGTTGTATCTCCTCCTCCAGTTGTTATATCTAGCGTGGTCTAGTAGAATGGTGTTGGCAATGCTGAGGTCTATTTGGGCCA
The DNA here is from genome assembly GCA_007258455.2 of Sequoia sempervirens. Classification (NCBI taxonomy): domain Eukaryota; kingdom Viridiplantae; phylum Streptophyta; class Pinopsida; order Cupressales; family Cupressaceae; genus Sequoia; species Sequoia sempervirens. Next base: position 45,740 of record VDFB02002298.1, on the reverse strand, counting down.
CCGATTGGAATTTCCCCCACTTGTTAGCGAGAACATGTGTGTGAATCACATCCAGTAACAGGACAATAGCATGCTACATCATATAGAAGGCCTTATGCTTCTACGCTACGAATTCTCTAATCCTCTCTGATAGCAATCTTGACCAGTTGTAAACCTTCTCGATGCTTAACCCTATCATGTAATCGACCATCCATATCGCCACATCGAAAGCTCTGCTTGCTCCTGTCAATCTGCACTTCATTAGGTCCATTATACACTTCCATTCAAGTTTGGCCAAGAAATTTTTCCTCAACCCTCGATGTCCAGTACTCCATATACTTTCCCTCTCCTGTTGGGTTAAGTTAGCTCTGCACACTCTCTTCACTGACGCTTCCTTGTGCTATTGTGTGAACTTCCTAGTTGGCTTTGACACCATAGTACTTATGGTCTATATGATAAACACCCTCTAAAACTCTACTAGCTAGAAATAAATGGTCACCATGTAATCCATATAGTCAATGACTAACATATGAGAGTGCCTGCAATAATTTGTCACCATTGCCTTCAAGAAAGGTTCAAACTCTCGGGAATTGAAGAATGGAAGCTGCACCACTTTATCAACCTATGCATGTTGTAGGGCTACCTTGAGTACATGATCATCTTGAGTGTTCTACCACCATTCTTTCACTTGCTCCTAGTTAGGCTGTCCCATGTGAGTGCATCCACTCCCATCTCAACATCCATCTTGCGTTTACTTGGCTTGGCTGAAGCAATGCGTGGTTTGTGATGCACAATCATTTTTCCCTTGCTACTACCCACGTCCATGGCTGAAAGAAGTGTTTGGCGATGAGCTTCTTGACACTAGTTAAATACACACTTTCTCAAAAACCAAAAATGGTTGCTGCAATTGTTAATTCATTGATTTCGTACTCGATTGGGCCCTTCCAGTACTAGCTTACACCATACAGTGTACGGATGCCTTATCTAGAGAATTGATGGTGTATGGAATTGAATTTTTGTAATCACCCTCCCGTTTTGATTTTCACCGTACAACCTCCCTTCATTGATACGTAATACAATCTCAACTTCTTTTTGTCATAAATTGGTTGTTGTTTGCACCCTCTTGCTATTGCTAGGTCATACGACCAATACCCAATGTATGCTTAGAGCTTTTCTATGTCGTACGGTACTATTACTTCTACTTACCTGTATGCTCCACTATGCTTGGCATATTATTTTTTCCCACCACTGTTTGATCCTTTTCCACCGTACGACTCCTTGCCTATGCCTATGTACGCTCTCCTCTTCTCTATTTAGCTGTATAATTCCTTGTGTCTACCATTGTATGACCTCTCCTTTTGTATGTTGTCGTATGATAAAGGCTGGTGCTCGTATATTTTTCTCTTTGTTTGTACGGTCTTCTTTCCATACGGTGTGGACTTCCCGTACAACATGGTCTATGCAAGTCTTGTCTCGCTATATGATCTTGGTCTGACTTCCTTGTTGTACATTCAAGTCTTGTTTTATGATCCATTGCTGTGCAATGTACGGGTTTTTCTATGATTTTTCCTTGTCATCATACGAGTAACTTCCTTCTTGGTCATACAGTGTAGTGAGTATTGTCAACTCCTCGTTGCCTGTTTTTATGCCCTCCTTTTTTTTCGTACAAATTTTCCCAATATCATCCATACTTTTATTTTAATCCTTTTCATTATTACTTTGGCATTTTTAATTTTTAATTTTTCCATTTTATTTTAATATTTTTTCTCTCCCCTTTATTTTATTTCTTTCTCATTTTTTTAATTTATTGCTTTTTCTTGTTTTTTGAACTTTAATTTCCATCCTTTCTTTCTTTTCATTTTTCTTTTTATTTTTTCTTCATTCTCATTTTTCCTTTTCTAGCCAATGTACCATCCACCATATTGCTGGTACCATGTAACATTTTCTCCTTCCACTACCAATGGTCCTGTTGACGTGGTTTTTGTGACCGCACCAAACAGCAGAACAAAGTTGCCAACGGCTACCTTATCCTCTCTTGAACAAAGTATTCAACATGCTAAGATTGCAAGTAAGATCATGCTTTCAACTCCAAGGTTCCTTTAATGCGAATAGACTCAGTTGGCTTGATGTGATTTTGCTGTGTTCTTACGAGGGGACTTACACAATTGTTCAGAATACTTGCAGTAAACAACGGATATATGCTGTGAAAGGGATTTTGTGCGAATGATTTGGCTTTGAAGTACGAGTTTCTTAAAACTAACCAAAAGCGTGCGGAATTTGAATGGCTGCAGAGATTTCGAAAATCTAAATCCTAACCTAAATGCAAGGGATGTTATGCTCAACTTCAATGAACTTCAAACAAACATTGTCTAGCCTCCTATTGGACAGCTTCAACAAAGTAAGTGCAATCTTCAAAGGATAAGAAAGATGTTCAAATCACGATTCAATAATGCAACTACCATCACAACGATGCATAACTACACATGAATCTTGACCGAAATTAAGTGTAAAGTGTTCCAGTTGACCACGCAAGACAAGCTTACCATCAGCAAGATTGTTAGTGGTATGGATAAAAGAAGCTCACTTACATCAAGCACAAACATCCATATCTAACTATTAGCATGAAATTAAGTCCTAGTTGAAGTCAAAGGAAGAAGAAACCTCACGAACTACTCACAACAAAGTTTGAATTCACCATCAATGAAATGCTTTATTATGATTAGCCTTTGTGACAATCTCTTACAAAATTCTCAAAGGGAGAATTCCCCTTCTTCTTCAACAATGCAATGAAAACTACTCTAATTCAAAAGTATCTACTCTCTATTCTGCTTCAAAATCCACTATGCTGACTACTTCTGATTCTAACTATTAGATTACAAATGAGGGGGACTCCCCCTTTTATAGCTGGCCAATCTCAACGGACGGTCTAGATTGAATTACAATGGAGGGCTTAGATCGAGCCACCTCAGCCCTAGACAAGTTTTGCCCTAAAAACCGCTAGAAGGTGGAGTGGTGTCATAAATTCTCCCAAAAATAGCAGATTCCTCCTTGACCACCATGAGCAATTAATGCCCACTACCCTTCTAGAAGATTCTCGTCCATGACTCGGATTCCTTTGTTCTTCTCTCTGACTGCGTATGCTACGAATCGGGCCAGCACCTCATCGACCTCCTCCTTAGAAATTGTTGGAGTAAGATTTAGCTGATATTCTAGGATAGCCACCATTTGTTCATGCTTATCATAGGACTTTCTCCAAGCTTCCATAGAGTCCTGCGTACTCTGAATGATCGCTGAAAATGTCGACATGTTCTCAAAGTCCAGTTGAGAGAACCTCTTCATCTCGGAGAAGAAAGGTTGCAACCTTGCCTTCAATCTGTCAATTTCAACCTCCTCAGGAGCCATCCTCTTGGCGAACAATGCCTCCAACGTGTTGAGGATACTCTCGTGAATATTCCTCATTGCCTTCTTGATCCTGGTGGACTCTACAACTGCCGTGTCGAAGAAATTATTTCCAGTGAATGCCGCCGAATGCCACCCACGAAAATCATACCCGTCACCTGCTTGGATTACTCCTTCATTCACCAAAGTTTGCGTGGGCACACGCATCAAAACAGCAAGGCGAGGAATAGTTTTGTCCTGAAAAATATGGGTGTCTCCCCAAGCCTGCTCAACATCATCTAGGCGTGAAAGGATACCAGATGCACTCTAAAACGATGAGACAAGATCAGCCATGAAATTTTCTGCCTCAGTACGGACACCACTTATCCACTTGTCTCCCTCTCGTATAGCTCTCTTCATCTCCTCAAGCCCACTGATTGGCTCTCGTGGTAGCTCAGGCGGAAGCTCTACCACTGGGTTCTCCTGAGCGACTGGATGTGCTAGATGTTGCACATACTCGACTAATGCCTTGTGCTCCTTTTTCAATCTTTTGTACTTCCCTTCCTTCTTCACCAGCCTGTCCTTCAATGCCTGGAATGAACTTTCAGCTTCTTCCACCACTTGCACTCCGGAAGGACGTCCCAACTCAATTGTGGTGACAGTGTAATTTTCCAGCATTGCATCACTTAAATCATAATCTTCTCTTGGAACAACAATATGGAGGCTGCGTGAACCTGCCTCATTAGTCTCCATTCTTGTATACTTTCTTGCCCTCTTCCTTTTCGGTGACTTACTTGTTCTGTTTAGAAGCTCTTCCATTTCGACTGCCAAGTCAGCATCATCATCCTGATCCCTCCTGATTGCCTGTGAGAGCCAATTGCGCTGAATGTCATAAATGATAAGGGGCTGCTCTTCAGTTGCCTCCACTTCACGAACCTCCTCCCGAGCAACATTCTGCTGAGGCTCAATTATTTCAATGTCTTGATCGCTCTCTCCACGAGCTCCAACGTCTTCCTCTTCGAAGGAAAAATCAAAATGGGTATCCATTTCTGTCTCTTCCCCTTCATCTGGCTGATTAGCACTTTGAGTATCCAACTCTCTCGGCATTGGTTGGTTAACCTCCCCAACCTCTGGCTCTTCATTCCCTCGAGTCCTCTGATCTGCAAATAGTGAAACTTCGCGCACACTGGAGGAATGGGTCACCAACTGAGTAGATGACGTGTCCTCCGATCCCTGAGGTTCCGGTTGAACAGGTTCTTCTTGCGGTGGTTGTGGCTCCGGAGGCTGGGCAATTTGCTTCTTTCTCTTCGCCAACACTGGTGGCCTTTTGTCTCCCATGAGGTCGTACGTGAAAGTAACTGACCTCCTCCTTAATCTGTGAACACGCTCTTCTACCCAAGCCCTTGTGAAAGTCAAGACAGGAATAGACACAGTGTCTAAATCCGCAATCTCTAGTTCGGCCCAATCTATTGGTGGAATCGGTGTGTTCTTAACAGATTCATAATCCGGATGAATTAGCCTGGTATCTTCTTCGACTTGATCCGGCACTTGGACTACTTCACACTCTCTGATTAGCTTGAGAGGCAACCTCGAAAACATTCTTTTCCTAATCTCAGCCTCATCTCCAGCGTTCGCCCAAAAATCTTCTAAGTGGGCTCTGTGTTTGTACTCTACACCTTGCACCGTCCCAATCTTTCCCTGAGGATCAAAATCTTGCCGGCTGGTATGAAGAGTCAACTTATTGAACTTTTAATTCATCTTCAGCCTCCTTGGCTGCCTGCAAAGTAGGGCATTCTTCAAGTGAGTTTCCCAACACAATGGGAAAATGCAAGCCTCCCTTCTTCTTTCTCCTTATGATTTTGTCGTAGGCCACCAATTGCCTAGACAACTCAAGCAGTATCATTCTGTTGGTGGGGTACCTCGGTAATTTGTATACGTATGAGTCGTACCCCAGCAGCCTTAAATAAGTAAACTTCGGGAATTGGACGAACCAAAACCCATATTCTTCTATCAACATCTGTGCCTCTTCGGATATTCTCTGTTGCAACCTCCGCTAAAGGGTTCTTGTAATATACATAGTGAAAGCATCATTAACTCTCTTGAAGTCACCTGTGTGCGTGAGATGCAATTGTCTACAAGATTCGTGAATCTTGAACTGATTATAACCACAGCCAATTGGTTCCTGGTATGCCAACCCTCTATACTTTGTCATTCGAGCAAGCATGTAAATAACATACGAGCTCATGTAGAATGTTCTCGTTCTCTTCAGATTCCGAAACTGTTCATCAATATTGTCACTTATCATCTATGCCCAATTTACTTGCACCTTTCCTTCGAGCACCACACTAATGTAGAACATCAATGGCTCGAACACAAATGACTGGGGGCTGCCGTTAACCCTGCTGAGCAACATAATTATATCGCAGTACTCCTGTTTCAGCTCTTCTGAGATTATCTGCTTTGGCAGCCTGGCAGCAGGAGGCTTTGGCTTTCGCATCTAGGTGGTGTTGATCCTCTTCATGCACTTCTTGAAAGATGTGGCATACATCTTGTCGGCCTTTTCTTTGGATTTATACAACATATTGTCTGTAGCCAAGATTCCAAACGCCTCGCCAATTGCGTCCGGCGCAAATTCGGCCAATATCATACCATCCGGAGAAATGATAGTCTGATCGTCTGTGTTGTAAAAGTTGGCGCACTCCAAGATCAGCTTTGGACAACGAACCGCTGGCTGGAATCCAGCCGCTGCATATAACCCGCTCTTGACAATGTTGCACGATGCCTCCGTCGGAAGATTGCCACCTTGCCCATACATTCTGCGCATGAAAGCCTCAAGGTTGAAAGGCCCCAGGTTGGTGTCCGTCAAGTTCCCAAATTTCGACACAATCTTTGACTCCGGAATGAAGGACTTCTTCAAACTTTTGATGATCGCCTGCCTGGAGGCGTTTTCTTTGACAGCTTCATTGTTCCCAGCCTTAGCTCCAGCTTTGCTTGTTCTAGCAACATCAACTTTTCGTCCTTCGGCCATCTGCAAAACAAGAAGCAAATATTACACTTCAAACTTTTAAAATAAAAATCACGTGAGACGGCTGGCGGATGGAGTTGGCTGCAAAAAAAAATGCGAGTTAATAGCTTCAGCAGTAAACTAAACCTTGAACTCCAGCAATTTGCAGCCAAAAGAATTTTCAACCCTTCGAAAGAAATTAACTCCATCAGTCCCAAATTCAACAAATGCTTCAAGCTTTTAGCAACTTTTAAATCAACAGCTTCGGAAGTTATAGATCAGCAACTTCGAAGAATTAAATCAGCAAGTTTGAAAGTTATAAATCATCAAGTTTCAAATCAATTCTTCGAAAGTTATAAATCAGCAACTTCGAAGAATTTAAATCAATAGGTTCGAAAGTTTCAAATGAGCAAGTTCAAATCAGCAAGTCTCAATAATTTCAAATCAGCCTTTTCGAGAGTTATAAATCAGCAACTTCGAAAAGTTTCAGCAATCTCAAATCAGCACTTCGAAAGTTATAAATCAGCAACTTCGAAGGCTTTAAATCTGATTTGATTCTAAACATTTAGCAACTTCAGAAAATTTCAAGCTCAAGCAATTTCGAGTTCAAACAATTTCGACTTCCAGCATAATTAAATGATTTCAGCTTTTCAACTTTCAACTTCGAAAAACATTTCAACTTTCAGCAAAATATTAAGTCTCAGCAACTTCGAATACTTACCTTCAGCAACTTGGAGAATTAAAAATGCTTAACCTCGGCAGCTTACACTTCAAACTTTATTTCGAATCGCAGCAACCTCGCAACTAAGCAACTCAGAAAATCAACCCTCAGCAACTTCGCAACTTCGAATCTCAACAACTTCGCAGAACTTCGAGAAATTCAAGCCTCTTGAAAAATCGAATTTAACACTTCACACTTTCAGCAATTCTCAATATTAAATCTCAGCTCAACAATCACTCTCAAATCACCAGCATAAATCTCAGCTTCGAATTGTGTGAGATGAAAATGAAAATCTTCGAAGTTTTTATAACCAAAAGCTGGTGCTAATTTTAGCATATGCCATTAATTCTCTTCATCATGACTTACGCATTTGCTAAATTTAAAAGGGAATATTCCTGTTGTCTTGCAGTCGTCATAGCAATTTGCTATTTAGGGAGATTCTTCTCTTGATTTAAATTTAAAACTTCCCTCCCGACTGCCAGTGATTTCGAAAAAATCCATTTACTTCGATTTGAAATAATCTCAACTGCCCTTTTAAAATGGCATATTTAATTTATTAAATTTTAATTCAAATGCCATTTAATTTATTTCTCCAGCGTGTGTAAAAATTCGATGTCAATACTTTGAAATGGCTAAGCGTAATTTATTTTCCATCCATAATTAACTCCGAAATAAATTCCCCATGATTAAAAATCGTTCGAACTTTTAAAATTTCATGGGTCAAAATTAAAGGGGGAATTTAATTTAATGCTTAGGAAAATAATTAAATTAATTCAATTAATTCAATTTCTCTGACTCAGGCAAATTTTAAAATTAATTGCCTAGAGAAATTATTCTCACCCAACGCCTTTTAATTTATTTCAAACGCCATAGAGAATCCTCATTTGATCATGCTGAGAGGAAATTTATTAAATCAATCTTTTGACTTTGCCATTAATACTTACCTTAGGAAAGTTTAAATATTCCCCTTTCAAACTCAAGGCGCAAATATGTGCTTTTAATTTAATAAAAATCAAAACGCCTTCAAAGTCCAACTTCAAACGCCCCACTTAAAATTTTAAAATTCAACCTCTTCTTTTCAAAGGTGGGCGCATATTATACCATAAGCTTTATTTTGCATGACTTAGGCGTTTTTAAAACTCCTCCACTTGTTTGGGCACAAATAACCCATGGACTTCCAGTCAAAACACTTTGCATTACTTCAACCATAGGCGCATATTTTGAGTCTTGTTGGTTGGAAATTTTGTATTCTCGTGAAAGCGTACAAAATTGAGATTTCAACCACAGTACGTGAGTTAAACTCTCCTAATTAAGGGAAGGCTCCCCCTTTAACTAAATAAAATTAAGGGTAGGACAGCAATCGTTCCTCTTGTTTCAGGAAAGATTACGTTCTTCTCTCTTCACAGAAAAGACACAGTAAATGTTACTAAAACTTGTTACAACAGCTATACAGTGAAATTAAGAGAAAGGAAATAAAGTTTCCTGAAAGCGCAAAGACTTCCGTTATTTCCTTCGGGACGGGAAAACAATTCGATAAGCACAAAGTCTTAAAGAATGAAATCCTATCAACCTTTTTTCAGAACGATTACTTTATGGAAATATACAAGATAAAACAGCTCAAAGACTGAAATTATAATGTATGCTTTCAACTATTCTAAATGAGAAATACTATGAGCGTAAAGACTTATAATTCTTCTCTATTTCTAACACTAACTAAGAATTCAATTCTCAGATTTACAGCACAAAGACTGCAGATTTTTAAATTGAATCTCTCTTCAGCAACTTTCAACAATCTTCAAGTAATCACAAAATGATATTGATCTAAAATGACATAAGAACATTTGAGATACAAAACAAGAATTCAGCTCAAAGTCTGAAATTCCAGCTTTTTGATATCACTTGAAAGTTTACAATATTTCACTATAAAGCTCAAAGACTTTATGAGTATAAAATTCTGCAGAGTTTTCTTGCTTGCTAAAAAGATAAAAATTACAATAGACCCCTCAAGTATTTATAGGAGAAGGTCTGGAGAAAAAGGTGGGAGGATCTCAACAAACTTGAGAAAATCTCTCAACCGATAACTAATTGCGATTGACTTATTCAAAATTACAATCCAAATTGTGATTTGTCTTGTAAGATTTTACATGTAATTACATTTTCGAAAATTGCAAGGAAAAGACACTTGCAATTGCAAAATTTGTTTTTACATATATATTGTCGAAAGTAAAATTACATAAAACAATCTAAAACTTAATTTATTTCATTCCTATCTTTGAAAGATAAGAATTTGCTGATGATGGTCTTCAACTCGTTCGGATCTGGACCCAAAGTGTTCTTGGCCACTGCAACTGTCTTCAGAATTACATCAAAGTATCTAATAGTTGCCAATCTATGCTCTTCATAAGAAGTTTGCATTTTCTCAAGGATTGTTTGATGATTGATAAGCTTTTGAATCGAATCCATAGAAAATTGCTCTGATTCCATTTGTTGACGAAGATTGGCTGCCATATCTGAAGTAACTGAATCAGCTTCAAGTAACTCATCTTCTTGATTCAAAACGGTACATGAGATCTTTTCAAAATTTGAAAGAATATCCTGCTGAACTTTGTCATTCATTTCTAAAGTGGCCTGGATATCTTTGATAAGATCTTGAATGACCAATGACCTATTTGTCATAAGTTCCTCAAATTCTATGTACTTTTCCCTATTTGGCAAAATCAAATTGCTGCATAGGATTAGTAAATCAACTTGATCTATCTCATGCCAGATTTTTAAATCTTTTTCAAGCGTTTCCAAACTTTGCTTGAAGGCTTCTAAAGTCTGATTCAGTTTTATCCTTGCTATCCTGACATTCTTGAAAACTTGCAACATCTTCTCAATCATTGGAACACTTTGCTCAATTAGCTGAGTTATCCATGAATCAATTGCCTTAGCCTTTTGCGCAATTCTTTCTAACTGTCTAACTGATTCATTTGGAGGAGCTGTAGATAGAGAATCAACTGCTTCTGATGATCCTGTAATCCTCTGAATGACTGCAACCAGCTGAGCATTGTCTTCTTTGAGCTTTTCCTTTTTAGCTAAGAGTTCGTTATAGCTTTGTGTCAGAATTGTCACTGAACTCTGAGCATCCTGCATCATATTAGCGTGAGTCTGCTTACCCAATTCCACCCTCGTGAACCTGTAGTCAGATACCTGCATCTCTTCATGCGGTTTATCAACCAAGGGCTCTGCAATCTCAGCATATTTCATCCTGTTGCTGTCAACAAAAACCTGTGAGACTGTTTTGGCTTTCTTTGCAATCACTGGTTTTTGTTTCTTCAATTTTCGGAAATCAAAAATATCAGGAGACACAGCCTGTTTCTTTCTCTTAGGAGCAATTGAATTTAGCCATGGAGGAAGATCCAAGGTTGTCACATCTGAAATGGCAACTGCGGTTTCAGTAGAAGTAGCCTCAGTTTGAGATACAATAGAAATTCTTGAAGGTGCCTCAGTTTGTATAGCAACAAGGTTTTGCTCAGAAGACAAATTGCAACTAGGATTGGCCATGAAACAATCAAAGTTCGTGACGGACGTATCAATTTCTGGAAGAGTTGTTTCTGACATAGCTGAAAAGATTGGATTGATATCAAAAATACTCTTGAAATTACTAGGCAAGTTCATCGTGAGAGCATTTGTTACAGATGAAGGCTGATTACAAGTCTCTTGTGGTGGAATAGAAGGAACAGAAACGGTAGAGAAGGAATCAACATCACTGTCGATAGGAGACAAAGGGGATATAGCTGATTCTGGTATTGGAGCCTCAATGTGAGGAATTATCTCACTTAGGATAGTGGAGGTCTCATGAACCTCGTCTTCTTCTTGCTGATCTAATACCTGAATCTGCATTTCATTGACTTCCTTACCCTTTAATGTTTCACTATCCAATGGTTGTTCAGGAGCTCTGCTTACTTTCAGCTTGATTCTGGTACTTGAAGAGGAAGCTCCTTCCTTAGATTGTTCCCTAATTTCTGATTTCAATCCTCTAGGGCCAGCTGGGTCATCTTCAGCTCTAACTCTGATTTTGATGGTCTTGACACCTATGCTTTTGAGCCAAAAATTGGTGTTCGCCAAGACTGATTGGAATCTATCAAAGATAGAGACGGATTCCTTTTGAGACCATTGAATTGTAGGAATGGGAGCATTAGCAACTCCCTGTTCTTCGTACTCAGGATCCAAAATCTGCTTATCATCAATTACTCCCTCTGGAATTAAAGTCAGATTCAGGTCAATGATTTGCTCCAAAGTTAGCCTGCAATAATCCATTTTGTATACATCCCTTTCTGTCCGAAGGTCTGCCCAAATGTCTTCGATGCGGTGAACATGGGTGAAGACTCTTTTTATTTTATCCTTCATCCTCCTGTAATCAAAATCCACTCTAGCTTGGAATCTTTTCAAAGTTATCTCCTGAAGTTCAGTTTCCATCGCTTTGGCTCTTGAAGAGGTTGTCAAAGAATACCTGCCAATTACCAATGGATTATGTGAAGAAATACCAATTCCAGATTTGTGTTGTGAAGCTTGACGTGAATGAACTGACATCAACTGCCTTCCTAGCTCCATCAAAATGATCTTATCAGTAGGATATCTCGGTAGCATATATGGCTGATCTTCAAAGCAGCCAACTCTCATATAGGTGAATGTTGGAAATTGAAGGAATAAGCAGCCATATTGATTTACCTTATTCCAAGCTGCATCTGACACCCTGTTATTTACCAATTCTTTGTCAAACAAACACATAAAATAACCAAAGAAGGCATCTTGTACCCTTCTATAATGCGCTCGACTCGGAATAAAAGTCAGCTGATCATAATATTTCCATACGGGCACCAATGATCTGTCGCCTTCAGGAGATAAGCCTGGAAAATGTCTCAAGGAAGCTGCTATGTAGACCAAATATGAATTCATATAGAAGGTCAGAGTGGTAGGAACCTGTGCAAGCTGTTCGCACAAACAGTCACTGATTATTTCTCCCCAGAAAATTGGATGTTGTGCTTTTCTAATGACAACCATGAACTTATACATCCAGCTTTCAAACATGTTAGAAACTTTCAACCCTGCAATTCTGCTCAAAAGAGTGATCATGTCATTAACTTCTTCTATAAAATCAGACCGATACAACTTGGGCATACGGGTCGCACAAGGTCGTGATTTTAGAAGCCATTTAGAGTTGATGTGTTTAATACAATCATTCTTTTTCTGCTCAAAATGTTTGTGAGCACTCTTTAATGAAATCTCTGAATAAGTGGTTGCATCAGGTACTCTGAAAACTCTATTGATTGTCTCAGCATCAAGTCTGATAACTACGTTGCCATCATCATCCTTAATTGTCCTGGATTGTCTATCAAAGCGTGCTGCACATGCAAGGACGAATTCTGGTTCAAGGGCAGCAACAGGAAAAGAAGCCACGAGATGGATATGACTTCTCAGCAACTTTTGCATATCAGAAGACGTAGATTTCTCAACCCTTTCAAGAAAATTAGACATATCAACATGCCCTATTTCTGTATCTTTGATCTCATCGATGTTTGAAACAACGTGAGATGGAGAGATCTCATTTTGATATTTGTCGAACTTATACTTCATCTTTTTGCCTGCTGGAGAAGTTGGTTCATCCGTCATTGAACAAGAATCTGCAAGACTGCGGTGAAAATCCCATAAGGTCAGCACATCATCAGCATCAACGTGAGTGGACATGGCGAATCTTAAACCCTAGAACAATGAAATGGACTTTGAAAGAAAAATGGAAGGTGAATGAAGATGAATTCGAAATGGATGAAATGGTGGAATGGAAAACGGCATTTTGTCTCTTTGAAACAGCAAGATAAAGGGATCTCAAAACTTGGATTTGAAATTTCGTCCAAAAAGGTCAACTTATGTGCTTTTTAAGGCAATTCGGGTTTTTGAGTGACTTGAACAATTTCGGAACTTTTTGACACTTTAGCAATTTTTGCTTTTTGCAATTTCGGGATTTTTCAGGGCAATTTCTCAAAGGCAATCGGGATTTTTACGAAATTTAACAATTTTCGAACTTAGCAATTTTAAAAATTGTTATTTCAAATACAAATCCCAAAATTGTATTTTTAGGCTAAAAATCCGAAATAAGAGACAAAGTGAATTTTTTTTTATTTTGTGAAAGATAGTGATGGATATGTGAAATGGCGAATGAATGAAATGAAAGAAATGAGCATAGGCGACATGAAAGATGGATAAATGAAAATGGAATGAATTGTTTATTGCTGGAAATGGTAGAATGAAAAACATGTTTTCATCATAAGGCAGATTTAAATGGAAATATGTATCAAGCATGGTAATGTGGAGATGTGTGAAATGGAAGGAAAAAATTTAAATGAAATGGAGATGGCGAAATGAATGTATATATGAAAAACGCATTTCTAAATGAAGGCAAATGAAGGGAATATGGAGAAAACATGCTGGGCGAATGGAATGGAGGAATAAATGGCAGTGAAAGTAAATGAAAGAGAAAGGCGAGTAAATGAAAGAGGCAAGAATATATCAAGAAAACACGTTTTAGTATGAAGACGGGCTTTGAGACAAAGAAAAACGCGTTTTAAAAAGATAAACAATGAGAACTGAAACGCGTTTTTGTGAAACTATAAAAGATGCTACTAAAAACACATAAACGCCATTGATAAAAGTAAAAAACGGAAGGAAAAACGCGTAAAAATAAAAAACGCGTTTCAAAACAGTGATAAAAAGTAAAAACGTGGTATGTAAAAGACAAAAACGCAGTCATATGACAGTAAAACATTGAAAAGGAAGAGAAATAAGTGCGAATCATACCTGGAACAAGTTGAATACGCAAAAATGCAGAGATAAAAACCCTAGACGCGTTGAAGAAGACAGAAAATGGCTATTTACTGGTTAAAATCCGATTTTGAAGCATCAAGGTCGACCAAAACTCCATGAAATGAGGAAATAAATGCCAAGAACAATTCAACTAGCTTGAATCCAAGAAAAATCGGGCTTTTCAGAAGATTTGTCAATGAAAAATAACAGCAAAAAGATGAATCGGGTTTTTTAGACAGTTTAACAATTTTGCTTTTAACCAATTCGCACTTTTCTGATAAAAAGACAATTTTCATTTTAGCAAAATTAAACTCTTTATGAAAAATTCGGACTTTTCAAGTCATAAAAGCAATTTCGGGTTTTTTATGAACTTTGGCAATTTTGCTTTTTGTCAAAATACAAAGACCTTAATAAAAATCGGGTTTTTTAGATAACTTAAGCAATTTCGGGTTTTTCAGACAGTTTAACAATTTTGCTTTTAACCAATTCGCACTTTTCTGATAAAAAGACAATTTTCATTTTAGCAAAATTAAACTCTTTATGAAAAATTTGGACTTTTCAAGTCATAAAAGCAATTTCGGGTTTTTTATGAACTTTGGCAATTTTGCTTTTTGTCAAAATACAAAGACCTTAATAAAAATCGGGTTTTTTAGATAACTTAAGCAATTTCGGGTTTTTCAGACACTTTGGCAATTTTGCTTTGGAGTTTAAATTTCCCTATTTGCTGAGTTGCTTAGAAAACCCGAAATTGGCCAAAAAGACATTAAAAACAAGTCAGAAATCGACGAAAACGGAAACGTAAAGGGGAAAAAGAGTAGCCCAAAGGTTAATCAACTTGAAACAGAGATTTTCCACCCTTTGCACCTCGTAATGCGTGCCTTAGAGAAGAAAAATCTCAAGTTTTAAGAAAATTTTGATTGGTTACCCAAATTTTTAAACGAGTTAAAAATTTAGGATAACAGCTGGCTCCGACTGGGGAACTGCCTTCGAAGAAGGTAGTAGAACAGAATCTAGAGTGCCTTAGGATTCATTGGGATACAGAGTCACTAAATAAAACGCAAAAATAAAAGACTCAAAAAATTAAAAAGACTAAAAATTAAAAAGACTAAAAGACTAAAAGACTCAAACCTTATGTACAAAAACTAATCTAAAACTCTACTGAAAGTAGTGTTTTAGATGCTGCCTACTGTAAGGAAGTGGGAACGGAGTGCCATCTTGATACGCCAACAAGAAGCTATTCTCACCAATTGCTTGATGGATGACAAAAGGACCACGCCAAAGAGAATCAAATTTCCCATGCATTCCTTTTGGTTCCCTCCTCTTATCCCAAAGCAAGATGTGATCACCAACTTGAAAGACCTGCTTTGCCTTTTTGTCGAAGAGAGCTTTAACTTGCTTCTGATGGTCATTGATACGATCCACTACTTGTGATCTTTGTTCCTCTAATTGAGAGAGAAACATTATCCGCTTATTAAGAGAACTTTCAAATGTAGCATCTTCTACAGCTTTAATCAACTTGAGGGCTGGAAGTTCCAATGTAATAGGAATCTCTGCATTTACTCCATAAAGCAACTGAAATGGAGACATGCCAATGGCTCGCTTGGGTGTAATGCGATCAGCCCACAAAGCATCATATAACGCTTTATGCCATGATCTTTGATTCTCATCAACAAGTTTTCGGATGATAGTAATCAGATTTTTGTTACTCGATTCAGCTTGACCATTACCTTGCGGGTAATAATCTGAAGAATGGGCCAATATTATACTATAATCAAAACAGAATTGAGTTACCTCATAAGATGAGAAAGAAGATGCATTGTCTGTCACCACCTTATAAGGAACACCAAATCTTGATATGATGTTTTCTTTCAAAAATCTACACACTACCTCAGAAGTAGCATGTTTCACAGGAATAGCCTCAAACCACTTGGTGAAATAATCTGTTGCAGCAAGAACAAAGGTATGTCCAGCACTCGAGTGAGGGTTAATAATGCCAATGAAGTCGATTCCCCACTGCCTAAAAGGCTCTTCTATCACAACTGGTTTTAATGGCTGCACCATCATTTTTTGCTTACCAACAAATTGTTGACATTGTGCACATTTACGTACCCATTTATATGTGTCTTGAAAAAGCATAGGACAATAATACCTGGCCCTCAAGATCTTATGAGCAGTTACTGATGGAGAAAAATGGCCACCACAAGCCAAATTGTGAAAAGATTCAAGTAACCTATCTTGCTGTGCTTTATCAACACAACGCTGAAAATTTCCATCAAGAGTCCTTTTGTATAAACCATTATCCCAAAGAATATAATTTGCAGCCTTGAGTTTCAAATTCCTCTTTTCTTTGAAAGAAATATGAGCTGGGCATTCACCATAGGTTAGAAAATAAGCAATATTTGAATACCATTCATCAGTAGTGTTGACAAACAACACTTTAGGAAGATCTTCATAAGTTTTTTCTTCACTTTCTTCTGCACTGCTTTCAGCCATCAGCTGACATAATCCTCTGCCACGAACAAGCTTGGTAGGTTTTATTTCTAAATCATACTCTTGGATTTTAGCCACCCAATTTCCTCTTTTTGTACCAAAATCCAAAATCTTGCTGTGTCAAAATGGATTTAACAGCTGTATCCGGAACTAGCACTATCGTATGAAAATTGAGAATGTAGAACCTAAAATACTTGACTACCTTTACAACAACAAAAGCGTTCTTTTCAACTGTAGAATATTTGAGCTCATGAAGCTTTAAAGGACAACTCATGAAGGCAATAGGAGACTCAATTCCTTGGGAATTTTGTTGCATCAAAATAGCAGACATGGTATGCTCTGAAGCATAACTGTACATAATGAAATCTTTAGAGTAATCTGGACTAACCAGCACTGGGGCGTGAGCAATTGCATCTTTAATTTCAGAAAAAGCGGCTTTACCTTCATCATTCCAACGGAAAACAGCTTTCCCTTTCATCATATCAATGATGTGATGTGTTTTCTCAGCAAAATCACGGGATAAATCTCCTCCAAGAAATTCCACTTTCTGCCAAAGAAAGAGTGACGGCTGTCTTACTAGGCGGCAAAGCTGATTTTGAATAGATCTTACCTCTGGGATCAATCTTAGTTCCTTCATTTTGATACAACATGTCGAGGAAGTTTACCCTCGATAACCCCAAAGATAGACTTTCTTAGGATTAAGAGAAACACAGCCTTTAGGCTGCTTTCGGCACATCTTGTAAATGGAATAAATGATTTTTCACGATCATTTTGAGGCGGTGAGATCATCAAATACACCCGCGATATACCTTCCCCAGATTCTACCACGAAAGCTAAATCCATTGCTCTTTGAAAGGTTGGCTCCTGCATTTTATTAATCCAAAAGGCGTGCGATGATGGCACGAAAGTACCCCATGGAGTAGTAAAGCGGTTTTATGTCTATCTTGCTTCACTTACCTCAATCACGATTATAGCGAAAATCAGATCGGCATAGACATCATTTGAGAACCTGTTACTGTCTAGAGCACTTGATCCATTATAGGCAAAGGATAATTATCCTTTAATGACTGCTGATTGAGATTCTGAAAATCCACACAGATGCGAATTTCACCATTCTTCTTGCGTACTAGAACTATATTGGCTACCCAAGTTGAATGATGAATGGGAAAAATAATTTGTGCGTCAAGCATCTTCTGGATTTCTAAATAGATAGTGCCAGAAATTTTGGGATTATACTGGTGCTGCTTTTGTTTGAAAGGAGCTGCATCACTCTTCAAAGGGATTTCATGCTGAACTTCTCCTGACTGAAAAGATTTCAGATCATCATATGAATAAGCTAGCACATCTCTGTACTGCTGTAACAATTGAATAATCTAATTTCTCTCCTCTGGAGTACAACTATTACCAATGTTAACCATCTTGGGATCATCTTCAGATCCAATATTGTACTTATCATACCCCGTAGGAGAATCTGAATTCACTTGTTGTTGCTTTTTGATATATCGGTCATGCTTGTCAAAAAGCTTTTCCAAAGATACCAGTCCCTTAGGAATTTTATTCCCCTTTAATTGCAGAATTTCTCCATCAGATTCGGACCAAGTATCTGACATAGAATCTGAGGAAGGAGAAGAATTGCTTCCTTCAAAATACAGATTATTAAAACCATCATCAACTTGTAAAAAATTAATAATCTGTTTATCATCATTGAAAATCTGCCAATGGTCCCAATTATCTGGAACACTAGGCCTGCAGATTATTTCAACAATATATTTATCTTGATTAAAATCAAGATGAGGAATAAGGAGAGTTGCTGAAACAGCAAGAGAATCAGCTCTGTCATTGAATTCTCTAGGAACAACTGAGATGCTGAAAGCATCAAAATCTTGAATATTCTCCCATACCAAATTACGGTAATGTCGGAGTCTATCATTCCTTGTCTGATAAATATTCCTTACTTGACAAATTATCAACTCCGCATCCCCTTGAGCGTGCAAATTTTTAATTCCTCTCTGAAGCGCAACACTCATACCTAGTAAGAGAGCTTCATACTCTGCAGTGTTATTAGTATTTGCAAACTGCAATTTGAAAGAATATGGAAAAATTTGACCTTTCGGAGAAATCAGAACCACACTAGCTCCGGATCCATTAGTAGCACAACTGCCATCAAATTCGAGAATCCAAACATCATTAGAATCATCATTAATATAAAGACTGCTGGATTCTCCTACTTCAAAAGTAGAAGAAAGAGTGTTCTCATCTTCCATGGGAGAAGACTGATTTTCTTCATCTTGAGGAAGAAGTTCAATATCTGTATCTGTAGTAGAAGATTCAGCGTCCTCTATCATACGATCAAGGGGATATTCAGCTAGTGTTGAATCTTCTCCATTATTAGAACTTCCTTCATTTGCTGAAACAGTTGAAGAATCAACAGAACACCAATCTTCAGCAAACTCGGAAATCTCATCAATATGGAGATAATAGTTTCCAAAACCAGCTGATTCAAAAAGAATCTGAGCATGAGGATCATCAGATTTCTCCACTGTAAACTTAGTTTCTCTTTCAGGAACAAGTTTCTGCACAACACCTTTCACAGGAATCCTGGCCTCTGTCATATCCATGTTCAGCTCGCCTCCTACATCTTTACAGAAATTACGTCCAAGGAGCATTCCATAAGAAGCTGGGACGTCCGCGACAAGGACAGTCATCTTTATCTTTTTCTCAGGAAAGGCTGCAAAGGCGAATTGTGCATCTTTGATTTGCCCAACGAGAGGCACTTGTTTATTATCCATAGAATAACAATTACCAAAAGTTTTGGTAAGAGTTAATCCAAGGCAATCAGCAACCTTGATTGGCATGACATTATCCGAAGCACCAGAATCTATAATACAGTTACTTAATTTGAAACCATTAATGAGCAAGGAAATATAGAAAGGATCTATCTTTCCTGGAACTGAGGATGGGATGATAACCAAATTATTGGGCAGATTCTTGGGTTCTTGGACAATAGGGCTATTTGAAACAGGACGAGTCTCACTACTTTTAACAAATTTAACCAATCTCTCAAGCTGATCAGGATTGGCTTGAAGATACTCAACCTCAGACATCTGAATCTTAGTCTTTCTAGCATGGTCAATAATATCAAAAGCTTGGAAAGAATTTGCAAGAGATGTAGATGATATATTCTCAACTTGTACTTTAGGATTAGATACATTAGTCTTGGGTTCACTAGAAAGAACAGAAGGAGAATTGCTTACTTGATTTTTTGAAGAATCCTTAGTCAAGGTAGGCAATGGCATTCCCTTCTTAGCAATGGTCACCGGCAACTGAATGTTGTTTTTCACCTTTGCTTCTTCATCCTTTTGAGCCAACCGAGTCTGGGATCTTGTGATAACAGCATATGCTTGACTCTCAACATTTTCATTTTCAGCTGAATCGTCATAATGCATATATCGTATTGTGGAGTCGCCAGCTGCCTCTTCATCTTCTTGATTAAAAACAGCTTCATCTTCCGCTTGGAAATCATTGGAAGATAGTTCTTCTCGATCTATTTCGTAATAACCAACTGCTGTATTCTTCGGAGGTGCTTCAAGTGCAAGCCTCTCAGGAGGAGGAGGCAATTTATTCTGATTTCTGGCAGCATAGTTGGAAGCAGAATTTGGATATGTCCTCCTAGGAATATCCTTGTACGGAGCAGCAAAAGAAGCTTGTGAAACCTGCTTCTTCAAGGCAAGAAGTTCATTAGCCAACTTTTGTACCATAGGATCAGTAGAAGCTGAAATAGAAGACTCAGGAATGGAATTTCCTTTGAATCGATTAGGATCCTTCCGGATTTTCCCAGCCAAGATCAAATCATCTTCAATTTCTGTAGCAAGGACTTGAGCATGTGCCAAAGTCGTTGGAGTTGCTCTTCTTAACAGAAAACTGACTTCGGGCAGCTGAGTGTTGATGAAAAAACACTTGAGATTTGCAGGAGTGGGCTGAGAATCAGTAGGAATTCTGTTTGCAAGTTTATTAAACTTTGCGATGAATTCACGCATATTCTCATGTGTGTCCTTCTTCATTTGAGTCAGCTGAGCCAGCAATGCATGTTCATCTTCGGCGGGCTTGAAGCGTTCTTCAAATTTAGTCTTGAGGGTATCCCAACTAGTGATATCACCAGCTCTCAAATTGTAAAACCAGTCAGCTGCAATTCCTTGTAGAGTTTCCACAAACAAACGTACAGCAACATCTTGATGTTCTACTCCTAGAACACCACAAGCCATTGAGAAAGCCTTGATATGTTCATCGGGGTGCTGCTTACCATCTCCATAAAACTTAGGCAGATTTTTACGTGAGCCTTGTGGAAGAGCATGAAGAGGTGGAGTAAGATTTAAAGGACCAAAAGCTGCTCCCCAAGGACCTTGAGCCATCGCTTGAATAGTAGGAACAACTGAAATCAAAGGTTTGAGGAAAAAGGCTGAAAGTTCACTTGGGATGGGCTTTTTCTTCTTAGACGGAGGGAAGCTAGTAGTTCGTGCAAGGGAAGATATACTAGTGAGCAACTCAAACCTAGCTTGTTCACCCGGAGATATTTCTTGAGAACTTTGTCCCTTCCTTCGACGAACGTAATAACGGATTCCTTCCAGTGTAGAAGCTAAAACAGAAACAAGTAAACAAATTAAGAATACTGGACTTCAAAAGAAAGTGAGAGACTTTCAAATGCGTTCGTATCCCCAGCGGAGTCGCCAAAAACTGTTGGTTGGAAATTTTGTATTCTCATGAAAGCGTACAAAATTGAGATTTCAACCACAGCACGTGAGTTTGAACTCTCCTAATTAAGGGAAGGCTCCCCCTTTAACTAAATAAAACTAAATGGATGGGACAGCAATCGTTCCTCTTGTTTCAGGAAAGATTACGTTCTTCTCTCTTCACAGAAAAGACACAGTAAATATTACTAAACTTATTACAACAGCTATGCAGTGAAATTAAGAGAAAGGAAATAAAGTTTCCTGAAAGCACAAAGACTTCCGTTATTTCCTCCGGGACGGGAAAACAATTCGATAAGCACAAAGTCTTGAAGAATGAAATCCTATCAACCTTTTTCAGAACGATTACTTTATGGAAATATACAAGATAAAACAGCTCAAAGACTGTAATTACAATGTATCTTTAAACTACTCTTAAATGAGAAATACTTATGAGCACAAAGACTTATAATTCTTCTCTATTTCTAACACTAACTATGAATTCAATTCTCACATTTACAGCACAAAGTCTGCAAATATTTAAATCAAATCTCTTTTCAGCAATCTTCAACAATTCTCAAGTAATCACAATATAATAAAACAAGGATTCAGCTCAAAGTCTGAAATTCCAGCTTCTTGATATCACTTGAAAATTCACAATATTTTACTATAAAGCTCAAAGACTTTATGAGTACAAAATTCTGCAGAGTTTTCTTGCTTGCTAAAAAGATAAAGATTACAATAGACCCCTCAAGTATTTATAGGAGGAAGGTCTGGAGAAAAAGGTGGGAGGATCTCAACAAACTTGAGAAAATCTCTCAACCGATAACTAATTGCGATTGACTTATTCAAAATTACAATCCAAATTGTGATTTGTCTTGTAAGATTTTACATGTAATTACATTTTCGAAAATTGCAAGGAAAGAACACTTGCAATTGCAAAATTTGTTTTTACATATATATTGTCGAAAGTAAAATTACATAAAACAATCTAAAACTTTCAATCTGTTTCATTCCTATCCTTGAAAGATAAGAATTTGCTGATGATGGTCTTCAACTCGTTCGGATCTGGACCCAATGTGTTCTTGGCCACTGCAACTGTCTTCAAAATTACATCAAAGTATCTGATAGTCGCCAATCTATGCTCTTCATAATTAGTTTGCATTTTCTCAAGGATTGTTTGATGATTGACAAGCTTTTGAATCGAATCCATAGAAAATTGCTCTAATTCCATTTGTTGATGAAGACTAGCCGCCATTTCTGAAGTAACTGAATCAGCTTCAAGTAATTCATCCTCTTGATTTAAAACCATACATGAGATCTTCTCAAAACTTGAAAGAATATCCTGCTGAACTTCATCATTCATCTCTAAAGTGGCCCGGATATCTTTGATAAGATCTTGAATGACCAATGATTTATTTGTCATAAGTTCTTCAAATTCTATGTACTTCTCTCTGTTTGGCAAGATTGAATTGCTGCATAGAATTTGTAACTTAACTTGATCTATCTCATGCCAGATTTTTAAATCCTTCTCAAGTGATTCCAAACTCTGCTTGAAGATCTCCAAAGTCTGATTCAGCTTTATCTTTGCTATTCTGACATTTTTGAAAACTTGCAACATCTTCTCAATCATTGGAATACTTTGCTCAATTAACTGAGTTATCCATGAATCAATTGCCTTGGCCTTTTGCGCAATTCTTTCTATTGTCTAACTGACTCATTTGGAGGAGCTGTAGATAGAGAATTAACTGCCTCTGATGATCCTGTAATCCTTTGAATGACTGCAACCAGCTGAGCATTGTCTTCTTTGAGTTTTTCCTTTTTAGCTAAGAGTTCGTTATAGCTTTGTGTCAGAATTGTCACTGAACTCTGAGCATCCTGCATCATATTGGCATGAGTCTGCTTGCCCAATTCGACTCTTGTGAATCTGTAGTCAGATACCTGCATTTCTTCATGCGGTTTATCAACTAAGGGCTCTGCAATTTCAGCATATTTCATTCTGTTGCTGTCAACAAAAACCTGTGAGACCTGTTTTAGCTTTCTTTGCAATTACTGGTTTTGATTTCTTCAATTTTCGGAAATCAAAAATATCAGGAGACACTGCTTGTTTCTTTCTCTTAGGAGCAATTGAATTCAGCCATGGAGGAAGATCCAAGGTTGTCACATCTGAAATGGCAACTGCGGTCTCAGTAGAAATAGCCTCAGTTTGAGATACAACAGAAATTCTTGAAGGTGCCTCAGTTTGTACAGCAACAATGTTTTGCTCAGAGGACAAATTGCAACTAGGATTGGCCATGAAACAATCAAAGTTCGTTACAGACGTATCAATTTCTGGAAGAGTTGTTTCTGACATGGCTGAAAAGATTGGATTGATATCAAAAATACTCTTGAAGTTAGTAGGCAAGTTCATCATGGGAGTATCCGTTACAGATGAAGACTGATGACAAGTCTCTTGTGTTGGAATAGAAGGAACAAAAACGGTGGAAAAGGAATCAACATCACTGTCGATAGGAGACAAAGGAGATATAGCTGATTCTGGTATTGGAGCCTCAATGTGAGGAGTTATCTCACTTAGAATAGTAGAGGTCTCATGAACCTTGTCTCCTTCTTGCTGATCTAATACCTGAATCTGCATTTCGTTGACTTCCTTACCCTTTAATGTTTCCCTATCCAATGGTTGTTCTGGAGCTCTGCTTACTTTCAGCTTGATTCTGGTACTTGAAGAGGAAGCTCCTTCTTTTGATTGTTCTCTGATTTCTGATTTCAATCCTCTAGGACCAGCTGGGTCATCTTCAGCTCTAACTTTGATTTTGATAGTCTTGACACCTATGCTTTTGAGCCAAGAGTTGGTGTTCGCCAAGACTGATTGAAATCTATCAAAGATAGAGACGGATTCCTTTTGAGACCATTGAATTGTAGGAATGGGAGCATTAGCAACTCCCTGTTCTTCGTACTCAGGATCCAAAATCTGCTTATCATCAATCACTCCTTCCGGAATTAAAGTCAGATTTAGGTCAATTATTTGCTCCAAAGTCAGCCTGCAATAATCCATTTTATATACATCCTTTTCTGTACGGAGATCTGCCCAAATGTCCTCAATGCGGTGAACATGAGTGAAGGAGGCTCTTTTTATTTTATCCTTCATCCTTCTGTAATCAAAATCCACCCTAGCTTGGAATCTCTTCAATGTTATCTCCTGAAGTTCAGTTTCCATTGCTTTGGCTCTTGAAGAGGTTGTCAAAGAATACCTGCCAATTACCAATGGATTATGTGAAGAAATACCAATTCCAGACTTGTGTTGTGAAGCTTGACGTGAATGAACTGCCATCAATTGCCTTCCCAGCTCCATCAGAACGATCTTATCAGTTGGATATCTCGGGAGCATATAAGGTTGGTCTTCAAAACAGCCAACTCTCACATAGGTGAATGTTGGAAATTGAAGAAACAAGCAGCCATATTGATTTACCTTATTCCAAGCTGCATCTGATACCCTGTTATTTACCAACTCTTTGTCAAACAAACACATAAAATAACCAAAGAAGGCATCTTGTACCCTTCTATAATGCGCTCGACTTGGAATAAAAGTCAGCTGGTCATAATATTTCCATACAGGCACCAATGATCTGTCACCTTCAGGAGATAAGCCTGGAAAATGTCTCAAGGAAGCTGCTATGTAGACCAAATATGAATTCATATAGAAGGTCAGAGTGGTAGGAACCTGTGCAAGCTGTTCGCACAAACAGTCACTGATTATTTCTCCCCAGAAAATTGGATGTTGTGCTTTTCTAATGACAACCATGAACTTATACATCCAGCTTTCAAACATGTTAGAAACTTTCAACCCTGCAATTCTGCTCAAAAGAGTGATCATGTCATTAACTTCTTCTATAAAATCAGACCGATACAACTTGGGCATACGGGTCGCACAAGGTCGTGATTTTAGAAGCCATTTAGAGTTGATGTGTTTAATACAATCACTCTTTTTCTGCTCAAAATGTCTGTGAGCACTCTTCAATGAAATCTCTGAATAAGTAGTTGCATCAGGTACTCTGAAAACTCTATTGATTGTCTCAGCATCAAGTCTGATAACTACGTTGCCATCATCATCCTTAATTGTCCTGGATTGTCTATCAAAGCGTGCTGCACATGCAAGGACGAATTCTGGTTCAAGGGCAGCAACAGGAAAAGAAGCGACGAGATGGATATGACTTCTCAGCAACTTTTGCATATCAGAAGACGTAGATTTCTCAGCCCTTCCAAGAAATTCAGACATATCAACATGCCCTATTTCTGTATCTTTGATCTCATCGATGTTTGAAACAACGTGAGATGGAGAGATCTCATTCTGATATTTGTCGAACTTATACTTCATCTTTTTGCCTGCTGGAGAAGTTGGTTCATCCGTCATTGAACAGGAATCTGCAAGACTGCGGTGAAAACCCCATAAGGTCAGCACATCATCAGCATCAACGTGAGTGGACATGGCGGAACTCAAACCCTAGAACAATGAAATGGATTTTGAAAGAAAGAGGGAAGGCGAATGAAGATGAATACGAAATGAATGGAATGGTGGCAGTCAAAAACAGCACGCCTCTTCTTGAAACAGCAAGATAAAGAGACCTTTGGCTTGGATTTGGAATTTCGTTCAAAAAGGTCAACTTTTGTGCTTTTTAAGGCAATTCGGGTTTTTGAGTGACTTTGCAATTTCGGAACTTTTTGACACTTTAGCAATTTTGCTTTTTGCAATTTCGGGATTTTTATGAGCTTTGACAATTTTCATAAAGGCAATCGGGATTTTTTGGAAGTTTAACAATTTTGAACTTTGCAATTTCAAAAAAATTGTTATTTCAAATACAAATCCCGAAATTGTATCTTTAGGCTAAAAACCCGAAATGAACACAAAGTGAAAAGTTATTTTGTGAAAAATAATGATGGATATATGAAGTGGCGAAATGAAGTGAAAGGAATGAGCATGGTATGTGAAATTTTATTGCTGGAAATGAACGGTGAAATGGAAGAAATGCGTTTTAATCATGTAAAGCATTTTTTAAAGGGAAAATGCATTATGTACGAAATATGGAGGTATGTGAGATGGAAGGTAAAATTTCAGTAAAATGGAGAAGGCGTGTGAATGTATATGAGAAAAATGCATTTTTATATAAGGGCGAATGGAGATAATATGGAGATATATGAGTGAAGATGGCGAATGAAATGGAGGAATAAATGGCAGTGAGAGTGAATAACGAAATGAAAGAAAATGGTGAGTAGACAAGTAAATGAAAGAGGCGAGAATGTATCAGGAAAACACGTTTTAGTATGAAGGCGAGCTTTTGAGATAAATAAATGTATTTAAGATAAAGAAAACCAGTAAGAGAAAACGCGTTTTGATAAAACTAGCAAAAATATCAACAAATATACCAAAATAACCATGATGAAAGCGAAGGATAGAAAGAAAAACGCGTAAGAAATAAAAACGCGTTTTGAAACAGTGATAAAAAGTAAAAACGTGGTATGCAGAAGACAATATCATTGATAAATGACAGTAAAACATTGAAAGAAAGAGAGATAAGTGTGAATCATACCTGGAACAAGCTGTAATACGCGAAAATGCAGAGACAAAAACCCTAGACGCGTTGAAGAAGACAGAAAATGGCTATTTACTGGTAAAAGTCCGAATTTGAAGCATTAAGGTCGACCAAATCTCCATAAAATGAGGAAATAAATGCAAAGAAGAATTCAACCAGCTCGAATCTGAGAAGAATCGGATTTTTCAGAAGCTTTGACAATGAAAAATATCATCAAAGTTATGAATCGGGTTTTTTATGAAGCTTTTCATGCTCTTTTTTGCAAAATCGGGTTTTTAAGGCAAAATAACAATTTCACTTTAAACCAATTCGTATTTTTCAGATCAAAAAGCAATTTTCATTTTAACAAAATTAAACTCTTATGAAAAATTCGGACTTTTTATGTCATTTAAGCAAAATCGGGTTTTTAACACATTTTAACAATTTTGCTTTTTTGTCAAAATACAAAGACATTAACAAAATCGGGTTTTTTAGGCACTTAAGCAATTTCGGGTTTTTCAAACACTTTAGCAATTTTGCCTTAGAGTCTAAATTTCCCTATTTGCTGAGTTACTCAGAAAACCCGAATTTGGCCAAAAAGACATTAAAAACAAGTCAGAAATCGACGAAAACGGAAACGTAAGGGGGAAAAAGGGTAGCCCAAAGGTTAATCAACTTGAAACAGAGATTTTCCACCCTTTGCACCTCGTAATGCGTGCCTTAGAGAAGAAAAATCTCAAGTTTTAAGAAAATTTTGATTGGTTACCTAAATTTTGAAACGAGTTAAAAATTTAGGATAACAGCTGGCTCCGACTGGGGAACTGCCTTCGAAAACGAAGGTAGTAGAATCCAGAATCTGGAAGTGCCTTAGGATTCATTGGGCTACGGAGTCACTAAATAAAAACGCAAAAATAAAAGACTCAAAAGATTAAAAAGAGTAAAAATTAAAAAGACTAAAAAGCTAAAAGACTCAAACCTTATGTACAAAAACTAATCTAAAACTCTACTGAAAGTAGTGTTTTAGATGCTGCCCACTGTAAGGAAGTGGGAATGGAGTGCCATCTTGATATGCCAGCAAGAAGCTATTCTCACCAATTGCTTGATGAATTACAAAAGGACCACGCCAAAGAGAATCAAATTTTCCATGCATTCCTTTTGGTTCCTTTCTCTTATCCCAAAGCAAGACGTGATCACCAACTTGAAAGACCTTCTGCTTTGCTTTTTTGTCGAAGAGAGCCTTAACTTGCTTCTGATGGTCGTTGATACGATCCACTACTTGTGATCTTTGCTCCTCTAACTGAGAGAGAAACATTATGAGAACTTTCATATGTAGCATCTTCTACAACTTTGATCAACTTGAGGGCTGGAAGTTCCAATGTAATAGGAATTTCCGCATTTACTCCATAGAGCAACTGAAATGGAGACATGCCAATGGCTCGCTTGGGTGTAATGCGATCAGCCCACAAAGCATCATATAACGCTTTATGCCATGATCTTTGATTCTTATCAACAATCTTTCGGATGATAGTGATTAGATTTTTGTTACTCGATTCAGCTTGACCATTACCTTGCGGGTAATAATCTGAAGAATGGGCCAATATTATACTATAATCAAAACAGAACTGAGTTACCTCATAAGATGAGAAAGAAGATGCATTGTCTATCACGACCTTATAAGGAACACCAAATCTTGATATGATGTTTTCTTTCAAAAATCTACACACTACCTCAGAAGTAGCATGTTTCACAGGAATAGCCTCCACCCACTTGGTGAAATAATCTGTTGCAGCAAGAAAAAAGGTATGTCCAGCACTTGAGTGAGGGTTAATAACACCAATGAAGTCGATTCCCCACTACCTAAAAGGATCTTCTATCACAACTGGTTTTAATGGCTGCGCCATCATTTTTTGTTTACCAACAAATTGTTGACATTGTGTACATTTACGTACCCATTTATATGTATCTTGGAAAATCGTAGGCCAATAATACCTAGCTCTTAAGATCTTATGAGCAGTTACTGATGGAGAAAAATGGCCACCACAAGCCAAATTGTGAAAAGATTCAAGTAACCTGTCTTGCTGCGCCTTATCAACACAACGCTGAAATTTACCATCAAGGGTCCTTTTGTACAAACCATTATCCCAAAGAATATAATTTGCAGCCTTGAGTTTCAAATTCCTCTTTTCTTTGAAAGAGAGATGAGCTGGGCATTCACCATAAGTCAGAAAATAGGCAATATTTGAATACCACTCATCAGTAGTACTGACAAACAACACTTTAGGAAGGTCTTCATAAGTTTCCTCTTCACTTTCCTCTGCACTGCTTTCAGCCATCAGCTGACATAAACCTCTGCCACAAACAAGCTTGGTAGGTTTTATTTCTAAAATATACTCTTGGATTTTAGCCACCCAATTTCCTCTTTTTGTACCAAAATTTTGATGTGTCAAAATAGATTTGACAGCTGTATCCAGAACTAACACTATCGTATGAGAATTGAGAATGTAGAACCTGAAATACTTGACTGCCTTTACAACAACAAAAGCGTTCTTCTCAACTATAGAATATTTGAGTTCATGAAGCTTTAATGGACAACTCATGAAGGCAATAGGATACTCAATTCCTTCTAAATTTTGCTGCATCAAAATAGCAGACATGGTATGCTCTGAAGCATAACTGTACATGATGAAATCCTTAGTGTAATCCGGACTAACCAGCACTGGAGCGTGAGCAATTGCATCTTTGATTTCAGAAAAAGCGGCTTTACCTTCATCATTCCAACGTAAAACAGCTTTCCCTTTCATCATATCAATGATGTGACGTGTTTTCTCAGCAAAATTTGGGACAAATCTCCTTAAGAAATTCACTTTGCCAAAGAAAGAATGAACAGCTGTCTTACTAGATGGAAAAGGCAGATTCTGAATAGACTTTACCCTCTCAGGATCAATCTTGATTCCTTCATTTGATACAACATGTCCCAGAAGTTTACCTTCAGTAACCCCAAAGATAGACTTCTTAGGATTAAGAGAAACACCATGCTTGTGGCACCTTTCCAACACATCTTGTAAATGAAATAAATGATTCTCACGATCTTTTGAGAAGATGGTGAGATCATCCAAATACACCACAATATACCTTCCTAAGATACCATGAAAAGATAAATCCATTGCTCTTTGAAAGGTTGCTCCTGCATTTATTAATCCAAAAGGCATTCTACGATATGCAAAAGTACCCCATGGAGTAGTAAAAGCAGTTTTATGTCTATCTGCTTCACTTACCTCAATCTGGTTATAGCCTGAAAATCCGTCCAGCATAGACATCATTTGAGAACCTGTCACTGTCTGGAGCACTTGATCCATTATAGGAAAAGGATAATTATCCTTTAATGACTGCTGATTGAGATTCCGAAAATCCATACAAATGCATATTTCTCCGTTCTTCTTGCATACTGGAACTATATTGGCTACCCAAGTCGAATGATGAATGGGAAAAATAATTTGTGCATTTAGCATCTTCTAAATTTCTGAATAGATAGTGCTAGAAATTTTGGGATTATACTGGCGTTGCTTTTGTTTGAAAGGAGCTGAATCACTCTTCAAAGGGATTTCATGCTGAACTTCTCCTGACTGAAAAGATTTCAGATCGTCATATGAAGAAGCTAGCACATCTCTGTACTGCTGTAACAATTGAATAATCTGATTTCTCTCTTCTGGAGTACAACTATTACCAATGTTAACCATCTTGGGATCTTCTTCAGACCCAATATTATACTTGTCATACCCCGTAGGAGAATCTGAATTCACCTGTTGTTGCTTTTTGATATATCGGCCATGCTTGTCAAAAAGCTTTTCCAAAGATACCAGTCCCTTAGGAATTTTATTCCCCTTTAACTACAGAATTTCTCCATCTAATTTGGACCAAGTATCTGACATAGAATCTGAAGAAGAAGAAGAAGAATTGCTACCTTCAAAATACAGATTATTAAAACCATCATCAACTTGTAAAAAGTTAATAATTTGTTTATCATCATTGAAAATCTGCCAATGGTCCCAATTATCTGGAACAGTAGGCCTGCAGATTATTTCAACAATATACTTATCTTGATTAAAATCAAGATGAGGAATAAGGAGAGTTGTTGAAACAGCAAGAGAATCAGCTCTGTCATTGAATTCTCTAGGAACAACTGAAATGTTCAAAGCATCAAAATCTTGAATTCTCTCCCATACCAAGTTACGATAATGTCAGAGTCTATCATTCCTTGTCTGATAAATATTCCTTACTTGACATATTATCAACTCCGCATCTCCTTGAGCATGCAAATTTTTAATTCCTCTCTGAAGTGCAACACTCATACCTAGTAAGAGAGCTTCATACTCTGCAGTGTTATTAGTATTTGCAAACTGCAATTTGAAAGAATATGGAAAGATTTGACCTTCAGGAGAAATCAGAACCACACCAGCTCCGGATCCATTAGTAGCACAACTACTGTCAAACTCGAGAATCCAAACATCATTAGAATCATCATTAATATAAAGACTGCTGGATTCTCCTACTTCAAAAGTAGAAGAAAGAGTGTTGTCATCTTCCATAGGAGAAGAGTGATTTTCTTCATCTTGAGGAAGAAGTTCAATATATTTTTCTGTAGTAGAAGATTCAGCATCTTCTATCATATGATCAAGGGGATATTCAGCTAGTGTTAAATCTTCTCCATTATTAGAACTTCCTTCATTTACTGAAAGAGTTGAAGAATCAGCAGAACACCAATCTTCATCAAACTCAGAAATCTCATCAATATGGAGATAATAGCTCCCAAAACCAGCTGATTCAAAAAGAATCTGAGCATGAGGATCATCAGATTTCTCCACTGTAAACTTGGTTTCTCTTTCAGGAACAAGTTTCTGCACAACACCTTTCACAGAAATTCTGGCCTATGTCATATCCATGTTCAACTCGCCTCCTACATCTTTACAAAAATTATGTCCAAGGAGCATTCCATAAGAAGCTGGGACGTCTGCAACAAGAATAGTCATCTTTATCTTTTTCTCAGGAAAGGCTGCAAAGGTGAATTGTGCATCTTTAATTTGCCTGACAAGAGGCACTTGTTTATTATCCATAGAATAACAATTACCAAAAGTTTTGGTAAGAGTTAATCCAAGACAATCAGCAACTTTGATTGGCATGACATTATCCGAAGCACCAGAATCTATAATACAATTGCTTAATTTGAAACCATTAATGAGCAAGGAAATATAGAAAGGATCTATCTTTCCTGGAACTGAGGATGGGATGATAACCAAATTATTGGGCAGATTCTTGGGTTCTTGGACAATAGGGCTGTTTGAAACAGGACGAGTTTCACTACTTTTAACAAATTTAACCAATCTCTCAAGCTGATCAGGATTGGCTTGAAGATACTCAACCTCAGACATCTGGATCTTAGTCTTCCTAGCATGGTCAATAATATCAAAAGCTTGGAAAGAATTTGCTAGAGATGTAGATGATATATTCTCAGCCAATACTTTAGGATTAGATACATTAGTCTTAGGCTCACTAGAAAGAACAGAAGGAGAATTGCTTACTTGATTTTTTGAAGAATCCTTAGTCAAGGTAGGCAATGGCATTCCCTTCTTAGCAATGGTCACCGGCAACTGAACGTTGTTTTTCACCTTTGCTTCTTCATCCTTTTGAGCCAACCGAGTCTGGGATCTTGTGATAACAGCATATGCTTGACTCTCAACATTTTCAGTTTCAGCTGAATCATCATAATGCATGTATCGTATTGTGGAGTCGCCAGCTGCCTCTTCATCTTCTTGATTAAAGACAGCTTCATCTTCCACTTGGAAATCATTGGAAGATAGTTCTTCTCGATCTATTTCATAATAACCAACAGTCGTATTCTTTGGGGGTGCTTCAAGTGCAAGCCTCTCAGGAGGAGGAGGCAATTTATTCTGATTTCTGGCAGCATAGTTGGAAGCAGAATTTGGATATGTCCTCCTAGGAATATCTTTGTATGGAGCAGCAAAAGAAGCTTGTGAAACCTGCTTCTTTAAAGTGAGAAGCTCATTAGCCAATTTCTGTACCATAGGATCAGTAGAGTTTGAAGTGGAAGATTCAGAAATGGAATTTCCTTTGAATCGATTAGGATCCTTCCGGATTTTCCCAGCCAAGATCAAATCATCTTTAATTTCTGTAGCAAGGACTTGAGCATGAGCCAAAGTTGTTGGAGTTGCCCTTCTCAATAGAAAACTGACTTCTGGCAGCTGAGTGTTGATGAAGAAACACTTGAGATTTGCAGGAGTGGGCTGAGAATCAGTAGGAATTCTGTTTGCAAGTTTATTAAACTTCGCAATGAATTCATGCATATTCTCATGTGTATCCTTCTTCATTTGAGTCAGCTGAGCCAACAATGCATGTTCATTTTTGGCGGGCTTGAAACGTTCTTCAAATTTAGTCTTGAGGCAATCCCAACTAGTGATATCACCAGCTCTCGAATTGTAAAACCAGTCAGCTACAATTCCTTGTAGAGTTTCCACAAACAAACGTACAGCAACATCTTGATGTTCTACTCCTAGAACACCACAAGCCATTGAGAAAGCCTTGATATGCTCATCAGGGTGCTGCTTACCATCTCCATAAAACTTAGGCAGATTCTTGCGTGAGCCTTGTGGAAGAGCATGAAGAGGTGGAGTAAGATTTAAAGGGCCAAAAGCTGCTCCCCATGGTCCTTGAGCCATTGCTTGAATAGTAGGAACAATTGAAATCAAAGGCTTGAGGAAAAAGGCTGAAAGTTCACTTGGGATGGGATTTTTCTTCTTGGACAGAGGGAAGCTGGTAGTTCGTGAAAGGGAAGATATACTAGTGAGCAACTCAAACCTAGCTTGTTCACCTGGAGATATTTCTTGAGAACTTTGTCCCTTCTTTCGACGAACGTAATAATGGATTCCTTCCAGTGTAAAATCTAAAAAAAAAACAAGTGAACAAATTAAGAATACTGGACTTCAAAAGAAAGTGAGAGACTTTCAAATGCGTTCATATGCCCAGTGGAGTCGCCAAAAACTGTTGGTTGGAAATTTTGTATTCTTGTGAAAGCATACAAAATTGAGATTTCAACCACAGCACGTGAGTTTGAACTCTCCTAATTAAGGGAAGGCTCCCCCTTTAACAAAATAAAACTGAATGGGTAGGACAACAATCATTCCTCTTGTTTCAGGAAAGATTATGTTCTTTCTCTTCATAGAAAAGAAACAGTAAATGTTACTAAAACTTATTACAACAGCTGTGCAGTGAAATTAAGAGAGAGGAAATAAAGTTTCCTGAAAGCACAAAGACTTCCGTTACTTCCTCCGGGACGGGAAAACAATTCAATAAGCACAAAGTCTCGAAGAATGAAATCCTATCAACCTTTTTAAGAACGATTACTTGATGAAAAAGTACAACATAAAACAGCTCAAAGACTGTAATTACAATGTATCTTTTAACTACTCTAAATGAGAAATACTATGAGCACAAAGACTTATAATTCTTCTCTATTTCTAACACTAATTATGAATTCAATTCTCACATTTACAGCACAAAGTCTGCAGATATTTAAATCGAATCTCTTTTCAGCAATCTTCAACAATTCTCAAGTAATCCCAAAATAATAAAACAAGGATTCAGCTCAAAGTCTAAAATTCCAGCTTCTTGATATTACTTGAAAATTCACAATATTCTACTATAAAGCTCAAATACTTTATGAGTACAAAATTCTGCAGAGTTTTCTTGCTTGCTAAAAAGATCCAAGATTACAATAGACCCCTCAAGTATTTATAGGAGGAAGGTCTGGAGAAAAAGGTGGGAGGATCTCAACAAACTTGAAAAAATCTCTCAACCGATAACTAATTGCGATTGACTTATT
This sequence comes from Sequoia sempervirens, assembly GCA_007258455.2. Taxonomy (NCBI): domain Eukaryota; kingdom Viridiplantae; phylum Streptophyta; class Pinopsida; order Cupressales; family Cupressaceae; genus Sequoia; species Sequoia sempervirens. Next base: position 11,143 of record VDFB02002298.1, on the reverse strand, counting down.
CAAAATTACAATCCAAATTGTGATTTGTCTTGGAAGATTTTACATGTAATTACATTTTCGAAAATTGCAAGGAAAGAACACTTGCAATTGCAAAAATTTGTTTTTACATATATTTTGTCGAAAGTAAAATTACATAAAACAACCTAAACTTTTAATCTATTTCATTCCTATCTTTGAAAGATAAGAATTTGCTGATGATGGTCTGCAACTCATTCGGATCTGGACCCAACGTGTTCTTGGCCACTGCAACTGTCTTTAAAATTACATCAAAGTATCTGATTGTTGCCAATCTATGCTCTTCATAACTAGCTTGCATTTTCTCAAGGATTGTTTGATGATTGACAAGCTTTTGAATCGAATCCATAGAAAATTGCTGTGATTCCATTTGTTGACGAAGATTGGCTGCCATTTATGAAGTAACTGAATCAGCTGCAAGTAATTCATCTTCTTGATTCAAAACCGTACATGAGATCTTCTCAAAACTTGAAAGAATATCCTGCTGAACTTCATCACTCATTTCTAAAGTGGCCTGGATATCTTTGATAAGATATTGAATGACTAATGATCTATTTGTCATAAGTTCTTCAAATTCTATGTACTTCTCTCTGTTTGGCAAGATCGAGTTGCTGCATAGAATTTGTAACTTAACTTGATCTATCTCATGCCAGATTTTTAAATCCTTCTCAAGCGATTCCAAATTCTGTTTGAAGGCTACCAAAGTCTGATTTAGCTTTATCTTTGCTATTCTGACATTTTTAAGAACTTGCAACGTCTTCTCAATCATTGGAATGCTTTGATCAATCAGCTGAGTTATCCATGAATCAATTGTCTTGGCCTTTTGTGCAATTCTTTCTAATTGTCTAACTGATTCATTTGGAGGAGCTGTAGATAGAGAATCAACTGCCTCTGATGATCCTGTAATCCTTTGAATGACTGAAACCAGCTGAGCATTGTCTTCTTTAAGCTTTTCCTTTTTAGCTAAAAGTTCATTATAGCTTTGTGTCAGAATTGTTACTGAACTCTGAGCATCCTGCATCATATTGGCATGAGTCTGCTTGCCCAATTCCACTCTTGTGAACCTGTAATCAGATACCTGCATCTCTTCATGTGGTTTGTCAACAAGAGGCTTTGCAATTTCAGCATATTTCATTCTATTGCTGTCAACAAAAACTCGTGAGACTGTTTTAGCTTTCTTTGCAACCATCGGTTTTGATTTCTTTAATTTTTGAAAATAAAAAATATCAGGAGACACTGCTTGTTTCTTCCTTTTGGGAGCAATTGAGTTCAACCATGGAGGAAGATCCAAGGTTGTTACATTTGAAATAGCAACTGCAGTCTCTGTAGAAATAGCCTCAGTTTGTGATACAACAGAAATTCTCGGCGGTGCCTCGGTTTGAACAGCAACTATGTTTTGCTCAGAAGACAAATTACAACTAGGATTGGCCATGAAACAATCAAAGCTTGTTACAGATGTATCAATCTCTGGAAGAGTTATTTCTGACATGGCTGGAAAGATTGGATTTATGTCAAAAATACTCTTGAAGTTACTAGGCAAGTTCATCATGGGAGTATTCGCTATTGATGAAGACTGATGACTTGTCTCTTGTGGTGGAATAGAAGGAACAAATACTGTGGAGAAGGAATCAACATCACTGTCGATAGGGGACATAGGAGATATAACTGATTCTGGTATTGGAGCTTCAATGTGAGGATTATCTCACTTAGAATGGTAGAGGTCTTAAGAACCTCGTCTTCTTCTTGCTGATCTAATACTGAATCTGCATTTCATTGACTTCCTTACCTTTAGTGTTTCCCTATCCAATGGTTGTTCTGGAGCTCTGCTTACTTTCAGCTTGATTCTGGTACTTGAAGAGGAAGCTCCTTCTTTTGATTGTTCTCTGATTTCTGATTTCAATCCTCTAGGACCAGCTGGGTCATCTTCAGCTCTAACTTTGATTTTGATAGTCTTGACACCTATGCTTTTGAGCCAAGAGTTGGTGTTCGCCAAGACTGATTGAAATCTATCAAAGATAGAGACGGATTCCTTTTGAGACCATTGAATTGCAGGAATGGGAGCATTAGCAACTCCTTGTTCTTCGTACTCAGGATCCAAAATCTGCCTATCATCAATTACTCCCTCTGGAATTAAAGTCAGATTTAGATCAATAATTTGCTCCAAAGTTAGCCTGCAATAATCCATTTTGTATATATCCTTTTCTGTCCGGAGGTCTGCCCAAATGTCTTCAATGCGGTGAACATGAGTGAAAGGCTCTTTTTATTTTATCTTTCATCCTTCTGTAATCAAAATCCACTCTAGCTTGGAATCTCTTCAATGTTATCTCCTGAAGTTCAGTTTCCATTGCTTTGGCTCTTGAAGAAGTTGTCAAAGAATACCTGCCGATTACCAATGGATTATGTGAAGAAATACCAATTCCAGACTTGTGTTGCGTAGCTTGACGTGAATGAACTGCCATTAACTGCCTTCCCAGCTCCATCAGAATGATCTTATCAGTCGGATATCTTGGAAGCATATAAGGTTGGTCTTCAAAGCATCCAACTCTCATATAAGTGAAGGTAGGAAATTGAAGAAACAAGCAGCCATATTGATTTACCTTATTCCAAGCTGCCTCAGACACCCTGTTATTTGCTAGTTCTTTGTCAAACAAACACATAAAATAACCAAAGAAGGCATCTTGAACCCTTCTATAATGCGCTCGACTTGGAATAAAAGTCAGCTGATCATAATATTTCCATACAGGCACCAACGATCTGTCACCTTCAGGAGATAGGCCTGGAAAATGTCTTAATGAAGCCTGCTATATAAACTAAGTATGAGTTCATATAGAAAGTAAGAGTGGTAGGAACCTGTGCAAGCTGTTCACACAAACAGTCACTGATTATTTCTCCCCAGAAAATTGGATGATGTGCTTTTCTAATAACAACCATGAACTTATACATCCAGTTTTCAAACACATTAGAAACTTTCAACCCTGCAATTCTGCTCAGAAGAGTGATCATATCATTAATTTCTTCTATAAAATCAGACCGATACAACTTGGGCATACGGGTCACACAAGGTCATGATTTAAGAAGCCATTTAGAGTTGATATGTTTAATACAATCACTCTTTTTCTGCTCAAAATGTCTGTGAGCACTCTTCAATGAAATCTCTGAATATGTAGTTGCATCAGGTACTCTGAAAACTCTATTGATTGTTTCAGCATCAAGTCTGATAACCACATTACCATCATCATCCTTGATTGTTCTGGATTCTCTATCAAAGCGTGCTGCACATGCAAGGACAAATTCTGGTTCTAGGGCAGCAACAGGAAAAGAAGACACCAGATGAATATGACTCCTCAACAATTTTTGCATATCAGAAGAAGTAGATTTCTCAGCTCTGCCAAGAAATTCAGACATATCAACATGCCCGATTTCTGTGTCTTTGATCTCGTCGATATTTGAAACGACGTGAGATGGAGAAATCTCATTCTGATATTTATCAAACTTATATTTCATCTTTTTGCCTGCTGGAGAAGTTGGTTCATCCGTCATTGAACAGGAATCTGCAAGACTGCGGTGAAAACCCCATAAGGTCAGAACATCATCAGCATCAACGTGAGTGGACATGGCGAAACTCAAACCCTAGAACAATGAAATGGACTTTGGAAAAAAAATGGAAGGCAAATGAAGATGAATTGGGAATTAAAATGGAATGGTGGCAGTCAAAAACATTATGTCCCTTTGAAACAGGAAGACAAAAGAGATCTTTGGCTTAGATTTGGAATTTCGTCCAAAAAGGTCAACTTTTGTGCTTTTTAAGGCAATTCGGGTTTTTGAATGACTTCAACAATTTCGGGACTTTTTGACACTTTAGCAATTTCTTCTTTTTGGCAATTTCGGGGTTTTAAAGAGCTTCCGCAATTTTTTGCAAGGGCAGTCAGGATTTTTTGGAAGTTTAACAATTTTTGAATTTTGCAATTTTGAAAATTGTTATTTCAACTGCAAATCCCGAAATTGCATTTCTAAGTTAAAAATCCGAAATGTAACACAAAGTGGATTATTTGTGGAAAATGATAATGGATGTTTTGAGGTGAATGGATGAAAATGAAATGGTAAACGGAAGCCTTATTATTTGAAAAGATGGATGAAAGCATAATAAAGGAAAAGCTTTTTGCTGGAAATGGCGGATGATGGAAAAAACGTATTTTTATCATAAGGCATTTTAAAGAGGAAAAAATGCATTATAAATGATGGAAATATGGAGTTATATGAAATGAAATGGAAGACAAAAATTCAGTGAGATGAAGGAGAGGGCGCGTATGATTTATGAAGAGAATATAGCAAATGAGGGATGCGTATTAAGTAAAAGGCGGATTAAAAATAACAAGAAACGCATTTTGTATGGAGGCGGATGAAAAATGCGAAGTAAAAATGGAGGACGTATAATATGAAGGTAGTTAATGACGTAGAAAACTCGTTTTAGCAACATAAGACAGACGGATACCAACATAAAAGCAAATACTAACAAATACGAATATTAACAAAGGTAGATAACTGTATAAAAATGTGTATAAAAGTTAATATAAAACGCGTTTTCTGATGAAGACACAAAAATCTGAAATGCAATACTTAAGTTACAATAACGTTTAGTATAAAGCAATAAATAACAGAAAGACGTTAAAAGAAAGATAAAGAAATGCGTAGCATACCTGAAGCAAGTTCGAACTGAAAACAATGGAGATAAAACCCTAGGCGTGATGAGAAGAAGACAGAAACTCAACTATTTACTGACAAAAATCCGAACTTCAAGCATTATGGTCGATAAAATCTCCTTGAATCAGGGAAGTGAAAGCAAAGAAGGATTCAACCAGCTTGAAAAAGAAGGGCGTCGGACTTTTCTAAAGCTTTAGCAATATAAAATGTCATCAAAAACATGAATCGGGCTTTTTGGATATGAACACAAATCTTATTATGACAAAATCGGGCTTTTTTGAAGCTTTTACAAATGACAAAGCAAAATCGGGTTTTTTGAATCATTTAACAATTTCCATTTTGTCAAGAATGAATACTTTTAACAAATTCGGGTTTTTAAGAAACTTTAGCAATTTTTCCTTTGAGTCTAAATTTCCCTATTTGCTGAGTTGCTCCAAAAACCCGAAATTGGTCAAAAAGGCACCAAAAACGACTCAGAAATTGACGAAAACGAAAACTTAAGGGGGAAAAAGAGTAGCCCAAAGGTTAATCAACCTAAAACAGAGATTTGCCACTCTTTGCACTTCGTAATGCATGCCTTAAAGAAGAAAAATCTCAAATTTTATGAAAATTTGGATTGGTTACCCAAATTTTTAAAACGAGTCAAAAATTCAGGATAACAAAATGCACGATGAATTAGATTCAAAAGTCTTCATAAAGGTTGAAATGTTCCTTATAAGACATCATTATAAGAGGGCAATCTTCCTTTAATGTCAATTACATTTGCATAAAAAACATGAATTAAGTTCACCCAATAGCTTCATATTACATTGGAAGGTGTTTTTTTACAAATTTATAACAAAGAACATCAGGAAATTCAATATTTGGGTTAATAGACATTAGAACCCTTGTATTCAAGTGCAAAAGGGTATATTTAGTTTCCTCTATTTGCAAACTTCACCCACAGGTTTCAAACTGTGAGGAAGAATGAATCACAATTGAGGAGTGTTAGAGATTTCAACCCATCTAAGAGTTGACTTAACAGCTTTCTTTGGGCTTCAAGAAATGGCTTTGAAAACACAGTGGGTCATAATCCTGAAGGATCTTTTCTTGACCCTTTTTTGCATGTTAGGGTTCTTAAAAATAACCATGAAAAGCCTAGTATGAACCATTCTACAAAAAGATACAAAAAAATTCAATTTTTTTCCACACTGAAGCCACCTAGTTGTCAAAGGATTTCCTAGAGGGAGAGAAACTCTTTATTTAGACAAACAGGAAAAACTGCAACATTTCTGAGCCTTTCCTCTTATTTCCTTGCTACATCAATCATTTCAGCATTAGGATAAATAACCTGTAGTTTCTTGGGAACGGGAGACTACTTACCTTGTTCCTATCTTTCTTTGGTGGATATTTAAGTGATCTATAATTTGGGAGGATATTCCTCACACAGGTTTACCAACAATGGATCTGACTATCTAGACCTCATATGCAATGGACTTCAACATTCAAGAGGCATGTATAATATCATAAACTAGAGACCTAAATACCAAGACAATGTGAAAATCAAATATGACAAACACACATGAATCTGGAACAACACATTTACCCTGGAGAAAACCCACTTTGGGTGAAAAGCTTTAGTATAGGAAGCATATACTTACTATTCCGCTATGTAAAAAGATAATACAGAGGTCTTACAATGACAATGACCAATTTGGTCTCAACAAATTCCACAATGTTTTAAGGAGCTCACAAACACCTCAACGAACACTCCCTTGCTATATCAGATTTGGATACTCATGCAATGTCTTCCAACAATGGCTCTATCACCACTAACATGAGTGTCTAAACCTTTCCAATACATGGAGAAGGTTCATAACAACGCCCCCTGCATCCTGAATGCCCAGAGATGGAATATCAACTGCTAAAATAAGTGAAAACATTTGGTGTTCCAAAAAATAACTCTCTGCCCACACAAAGAAGTGTTCACTGCTTACCAGTGACAAATTCACCACTTCCATGAAGAGTTTGTCACTTTACTAGTAAGGTTTTGCTAGGTACAGCATAGTTCACCATGTGGAGAATTGAAATTCGCCACTTTACCAATGCACTTTGAGCTAGTTCTTTTGGAATCCATAACTTTTGCATAGGGACTTGAAACAAGACGCCCTTATTTAAATTGCATGATATTTTATAGCAATCTGAATATGCAATCATATTCAACTTTTGATTTCATCTTCACATTTATTTTTCCCTTGCAACACGACTCATTTATGGGGCCCTTTGGTGAGTGGAATCAAACTTGGAAAGATGTAGGCAACTATCAAGAAACACATTGTTACATTGGTTTGATGACAAACTCTTTCATTAGGCTTCTTGGTTACACTTTGCAAGCTAGAATGGCATGACCCTATTGGTCCAAATGTCTACTCAATCCAGTTTTACAGATCATTCTCCCAAACAAGCTGTTGATTTCACTGCTCTGGTAGCTTCTAGCAGAGAAATGTGCATACTTTGGTATCATTGTATGTTCCTCACACAATGCACATCTTGAAAGAAAGGTTTCTTGAAACCCTGAGCTTTCTATCCACGAATGTCTCCTTCAAAATTTGAACCAGAAAAAACTTTACCATTTTTTCCATCTTCTCCATTAAAGCCTGCATTTACTGTAGGTTTGTGTGCCATAAAATGGGTCACCTCAAGACTAACCAACCATACTTAGGAGATAATTGTGGGTTCACTCCAATAGACATTAGGAAATAAATCACAAACAACATCTATTCCAAGACAGCGATTGAGCCACAACTCCAAGGACAGGAAATAATTAAAAAATTAAAAAGAAGTCACCCGCTAAAAGTCACCAACAAAACTCATACACACACACACAAGAAAATTCAAATTAAAATATATTTATATGTACAATAAAAAGTTAAATGTGGAGAAACTAGAGGTTAGAGTTATTAAGGAGGAAAAAGTTACTGATATGACTAATTCATGCAAAGGAGTAACTCCAAGAACGTTCATTGAGGATGACTGTTTGTCTTCACTGTTTGTCTAGAGCTCTCCTCACCTCTTTGACAATTTGCTTGTTGATAAAGTAATGCTTTACAATGCCTCAATCTGGATGCACTCATGCATAATGAGATAACTAGACCTAGTTCGTGGGTGCTAAAATAACATTGGAAATGTCATCTACAAGGCTTTTTAAGGTAAGGCGTGGTAGGGTATCTGGAGTAAAAATATTAATTTTAGTGGCGAATTTTTTCGTTTTTCGTGAAAAAAAAGTCTATTGGCGAATATTTTCTAATCGCTAGAAGTTTGTGGAAAATCCTGGTGAAATGCAAATTTTTTAAAACCACTAAATTTTTTCCAGTGGCAATTAAAATCTATTTTCAAACCAATAAAATATTTCGATTGGCGAATTAAACCTGTTTTCAAACTAGAAAAAATAATTTTGTTGGCGATTAAAACTTTTTTTCAAACTAAAAAATAAAATTTATTGGCGAATTAAACCTATTTTCAAATGATTAAGAAAAAAACATTTGCGATTTAAACATAATATTAAACTAATAAAAAAAATGCAATGGCGAAGTGTCAATGCAAATTTTCCTAACCTTAGTTGCAAGTCTTTCTTGGTCATCTTTGTAGTCGGTGGGTCAGAGGTTTCGAAAACTTCAAAACTTCAGACTTTGGTTCTAATGTTCTAAGTTTCAGCGACCACGCGACATTATGGACCATGATCGTTCGATGAATTTTCGATGGATGACTGTAGTTGCATTCCAGAAGTATATCTCTCAAGTACTAGATATGCGAATTGAAACCTCCGGAATTACACTAGAACTGTTAGATTTTTAGAAATCAATGGTTGAGATTTTATTAATTATTTAGGTCTGTCGGTCATCCTGCTCTTGTTTACCGTTTAATATTGCCTAAGTCAGACCAAAATATTTTATGACAAAGCCTTAAATCTTAACTCTTTAATCCTGAGGGTTGAGTCTCGTTAACCTAGCGATGTTCCCATTTTAAATTATGCACGTGCATAAAGTTTGTTTTAAAAGAGGGACCGTTCAATGAATTTTTGATGGACGGCTATAGATGCATTCCGGAAGTAAATCCTTGAAGTACTAGACTTGCGAACTGAAACCTCCGGAATAACAGTAGAACCGTTAGATTTTCAGAAATCAATGGTTGAGATTTTATTAATGATTGGTTTCAGAAATCAACATATAGTTTCGATCATAAGTGAGCGAAATTTATTGTGACTTATTACCTAGGACATTGATAATCATTAAGGTAAAACGAGACATTTAATTCTCTCTTTTCAATGCATCGAAGTACTCTACCTTTCATTTATTCTATTGAAATTCTCAATTTGGCTGTGGTACTAGGCGATGGCGCGGATTAATACCATATGAATAGCCAGAGTGATTGACTGGATAGCTTTATATTGAAAACTGCACGATGTACTATAGAATTGTAGATGATGATGTCAATAATCCAGTGATTTTGATAATCAACAAGTTGCGTGGCACTGCCGATTTTGACAATTGATAGCTTGTTAGCTTGAGCTACAGTTTGCAACTTTGCATGTAGCCACCTTGAGGTACCGATTAAGTTGGATTTTTGGTTTGCACGAATCACAATTATTACTAAGTAGTCAGTAGTAATTATACACAACCTCAGAGCTCACACGTGACACGTGTGAGGTGTACAAGGTACCAGGTTGGTAGTGGCACTTTTGGCCCATAAATAAGGATAGTGAGCACAACTAAAATCATTCGTTTAATTGTCATAAGGGTTTTTATTTTGTAGGGTTAATAACTTAATAAGGATTCAGGAAGAAGATGATGCGGTATTATTGGGGATGCTTTAAATTCTCCTGCCTCCAGTTATGTAGTTATAGAGTAAAAGACCAATTTCCTTCAAGTTCAGAATGGGTGGAATTGCAAAGAAGTTGATTTGGTTCCTCTGACTTCTCAGACAGGTTTTGAACCAGAATGAGGAGCTCTGATGGACATAAGTGCTATCCCAATGCATGGAGGCTGCAAGTAGAAGATGGGAGCAGTTTTACTGCCCCTCATCATCTTCATGGTTGCCCAGGCAATTCCCATGCATTTAATTTCAATGTTCATCTTCTACATGGGAGTAGTTTTACAATCCCTCATCTTCTGCACTAGTCTGGTTTTGAAAGGGGCTAAGTACATTTTGTATCTTCACGGCTCCCATTTCCCCAGTTTGATCGGGCCCCCCTTTCCCCATGCATTTATTTTCAGAGCGTATGGCTGACTTGACAGGTCCCATGTGTTAATTTTCAGAGCTCATGGTTGACTCGACAAGTTCCATTTATTTTCAGAGGTACATGTATCACATTTACGTTTTCAACTTTTCACCAGCGGTCCAGCAAAGCTTTAGAAGTTTGGCGCTTGCGCTTACATTTGTATTTGTACTATGTATTAATGTAATAATGTGACATTGTAATTCATTTTATTAAGTCCTTTGCAAGTTAAGTGCTATTAATGGTTGTGCAATGTGCTATTAATGTGACATTGTAATTCATTTTATTTAGGCTTTTGAAATGTTAAGTTTCCGGCCCCTTGGCCTTGATGTCAATCCTAGGGCATTAAACTTTAAAGCAAATTTAAAATACATGTTTTAAAACAAATTTAAAGCAAATTTAAAACACATGTTTTATGTTTATTATTTATATCATAAATTAATCAACCGTTCGATGAACATTTGATGTATGGTTGTAGTTGCATTCCGGAATGAAATGCACAGAGCGCTACGCTTGCGAACTTAAACCTCTGGAATCACCCTATAACCGTTAGATTAACAGAGATCAACGGTTTCGAATTTGCTGTCAATGCAGGAGTAAATCATTGTTTTTAATGGCTTGTTTTAAATGCTATTAGCCATGTACATTGTACTACCTAATTGTGTACTGTGTAGTCCGTAAGTAACGAGTAGACGTTTCGGTGTCATTCAGTTTGCTCATTGCAGTGCACCACCCTGTTCTGGGTTCCACAGTTCCACTTCCAACAAAGCCATTCCAGTAACCTAGTTTCAAGCTTCAACGTAGTTTCAACATCAAGAATCAAAATTCAAAATCCGGGTAAGTTAAAGAATTCTTGTGGCTACGTTTCATCGCTTGACGTTTCTTAAAATCTTATTTTGTCAAACTTTGAAGTTTAGGTTTAGGGTTAAGAGGCTTAAAAATTAAGAAAAATTAAGGACTAATAGGGAATTCACAAATTCATATTGTTGATTGTATCAGCATGTCTACCACCAATACCACTAGAGCAAAGTCGGATAAAAAAATACATTATGCAAAATTGCTTAAAACCTCAGGTTTCATTGATGAATACTATGATATTTATGATCCTGAAACCTATGGTAGGCGTACCTTAGAACTTAGATTTTCATCTGAGAATAAGGCTACAAAGCAAAT
>VDFB02002297.1:0-35115 GCA_007258455.2 Sequoia sempervirens | reverse complement strand
TTTTAAGCACCAAATGAAATATGAATATTGTTTGTCCAATTTTTAACCCAAAACGAAATCTAGTAAGTGTGTCCTAAGGTTCGTTTTAAGTCCTTTGCAATGAAAAACAATTTGTTCATTTTAGCCCCAATTGAAAACTAATGTTCTAAAACGAAAAGGAAAACAATTTCGTGAAGTGTTGATCAAACACTTAAAGTGTTAAAAAACACATTGTGTTTTCAAAGAAAAAAATCTTCCCCTCCTTTCGTTTTCGTTTTGTGAAGTAGTTTTGATCAAACATTTAAAGTGTTAAAAAACACATTATGTTTTCAAACAAAAATCCTCCTCCTCTTTTGCTTTGCACCTTTTCTCCTTCGTTGTTCGTTTGTACCTCCTTCGTTAGTCTTTGTTTCCCTTTTTCACCTTTCGCTTGTACCTTGTTCACCTTGCCTTTGTTCTCTTTTGGTACCTTTGTCGTTCGTTGTACCTTTCGCTTTTCCTTTGTTCACTTTTGTACCTTAAAAAGATCACAAAATATGAGTTAGGAATCTATGGTAAAATGATAAAAGTATACAAGAAATATCAACCATTCAAAAAAACATTTTAAAGAGATAATAAAATTGTATCAACAAAGCACTTGAGTTCTATATGATAAATTTAAATCCAAGGTCAATAAATTTTCAACTTACCCCCTCTTTCATAAAAGATCAATTGATTTTCAAACCTTGTATTTATTTTATTGATCCTTTTGAATGCACTAAATCCTTTAAAGTTTAACGAGTGAGTAAAACACAATAAAAATGAAATGATGAAGGCAGGCAGCCACTAAATCAGTGAAACAAAAATAAACCTGTAGGTCAGATCCATTAGTGTATTTTTTCTCAATTATAGAATCTAAGGAATCGAAGAAATGTATCATGTATTCACAGCTGTAATCTTCCCTGATATCACATAGAGCAGCCAGTGCATAGTTGTTGATCTTCATTCAATGCATAATTGATGGCTTCACTTTTACTTGTTTCTCAAGTCAATACTTCAGAGTGATTTATTAATTTGTTTCCCCGAAATCTGCGCCTTGTACCTGTCAGAATCAATTTCATCAGATTTACACTATTTTTAGTGCTTTGTCTTCTTGCCTTTGCGCATATTTACCTGTATGACCATTGCCAGACCCTACTTCGTTGTCCCTGTTAAAGGCAATGCCTAACCACAAGACCATTTCTCCGCAGACAGTCTTATCATGTGGCTGACCCTATACACTCTAGCTTAACTTCCGCATTAAGGTAGGAGACGTTCTCAATAAGTAATGGAGGTGAAATGACCAGAGATGCACATTAGCTCACGCAGAAAGCTTGGTGTGACAGGTTTTTATTTCAAACTTTGAAAACATAGCATAAACCGCGCCTAAAAACAAATCTCAAGTGGTCTAATATCATTAATGCGAATACAAAAGAGTCAGAAAGCATTAACATATTAACATTTGTAAGACGTGAAGTTATGTGTATGAGGCAAATGCAGAGGTTAGAAGGTGGGTATTATTCACTGGCAGCTGACTTGAGGATAAAGCAATCTCCACAACAGAAGGTATCATTGGCCTTCTATCAGCAACGTACCTCTTTGAATGACCCGCGCCTACAAAGATCTTACCAATGGGATTTGTTTGCGCTGGCTGTTGGAGCGCCAGTAGGTGAAAGCCTAGGCAAGACACATGAACATAGACAAGACATGTGAACTGTCTGATAATCTGCCTCAAAGAAAGGAACACAATACATGCTACGTTGGAGGACAGATTAGTAACAAGATTTGAAAAATAACTCGCTGTTCAATGTTTTCCTACAATCAGAAGAGACAACTCAAAAGATAGCTGCAAAATTCTCATGTTTCCCATCACCAAACACAGATCCACTACCAGCGCGTATGATAGTAGAAGTCTCTTAAACACTTGTTAGTGAGTGCTCGCATGGCTGTTGTAAGAGCATGTCTGTTATGAAAATGCAATAAACCACAAGATAATAGCAGATGGCTAAACTTAAACCAAAAGACAGGAGCAAGAGAAGATTTATTTATGCGCTGGTCACCTAAGAGAACTTCATCTATTGGTATAAGAAAACAATCAAAAACAAGGTCACTAAAGAATAGTCATAAATGTGCAGGAAATAGTGACAGACAGAAAGACACCATAACGTATATAGAGAATAGATGCGAGCAAATAACAATACATGCGCATGAATAAGCATTACAATAAGCATAAAATCTCACTCAACAGAGGATCTAAGTGCACCTAAGTGCAGTGATCAGAATCAAATTACTATCCACAAAATCCTATATTGATTTGCAAAGGCATTCCTTTGTTATCTCAATCAACTCCAAATCGTGTTATTTCCTTCCCGATTCTTGAGACAGAATAATAAATACCAGTCATCTTTACCATATAAACACAATATTCCTGATTATCTGCAAATCACAGGGATTAGCGAAACAATACACCGTTACGCTAGCATTTGGAGTGTATATCAATGCACTAGTACACAGGAAATAGATTTTTAAACAAGCGAAACAATACAGTTCATAGAGGCTGCAAAAGAAGAATTTTTTTTTTTCAAAATATATGAAATGAAGGATGACTTATCAAACTACGTTTGGAGATCATATGAAAGTTTCAAGATTTTAATTTCATTAAAGAAATAAAAAAATCTCCCTTGCCCTCCTTCTAGCGCCAAATGTGGGCATCTTTTTAAAATCTGCAAACAAACTACACTTCAAGCATAGGTTAGTGTTATGCAAACTCTATTAAAATGCCTCTATGAAATACCTTAGGAATGTTTCCAAATGCAACAAATGATACTAGAAAGACCAAAGCATTATGAAAACAAAACCAAATTACCTATTCCATAGTTGGATTGGTGTCACATGTGCTAGTGACCCTTTCCCAATCCTTGATCAAAGCTCAAATTGAAAATGCAATGAAGATGGTGGAGTGATGATGAACAAGATCAAATCTCAAATGAAGAGAGTAACCTTGCATGAAATTGTGAAGGATTTGCTCAAAGATGAAGCACTTATTTAAAGATTTTCAAAATGCTAAGTGTTGAAGAGGGACCAATGTGGGATCAAAAATAAGCCAATGAGTTGAGGACACTTGTCATCATGTGATTAGCTGATGTATATGCAAGATTTGGGAAGAGTGCCCAAGAGGGGGAATTTTTGAATTCAAATTTGCAATAAATTTTGAGAGGGGGACAAGAAAGGAGAGCAATAAATGCCCTGTTTGACTTGTCATGTTGAAAGAAGATGAGGTTTTAATAAATCAATAAAATTGATTTATTGTGCAAGTGGCTAGGTCTGATAATGCGCGGATGTGATTAGTATTAGATTAGGATTAGATGATGATTATGCTGGATTAATGGCCGATTAGATGATTTGACTTTCAAAGACTTTGATAATTGATTTATTTAAATCGAAAATGATGGAATATGATTTAGAATTTACTTTAAAATGAAGTCCCCGATGTATTTAATTAAATGGATAATGCAGGATGAAGGTTGAATGATAAGGTTTATTTGATAAATGAATGGATGAAAATGATGAAAATGAAGCCTAATGTAATCTAATTTGACCGAATCTTGATCGAATGCATAATGTAAATTTTGCATGTCTACACATGATATCAACTCTCTCTTTTGCTCTCATGGTTGAATACTAAAAATCCATTATGGCAGGCCTCTAGAGTTCAATCATCTTTCTTCCTCTTCCACCAAATGTTGGCCTGATCCACAATTCTGCCAGCCTAATTGCCTTTTTTTTAAAGCTGAAGTTTCTCCTAAGTCACCAGTGTAGCTCTCTCTGCCTTTTCAAACTCTTTCATTGCTACAGGAAATTAGCACCTAATTGATTAACAATCTCAATCTCACTAATAGTGATTACTAAGAAAGGTAATTCCACCAACTCTACCAAATAGTTTACCGTAGGAACAATAAAAGCAGGGGCTTTGAAAGGAACTCCATGAAAACCAAGCTCTCTAAATGGTATATCAAACTCTAGTTCAAAATATTTTAGATGAGGTCGCTCCCATAGCTCTCTTACTCTCTTGAAAAATCCTTGAAACTTTGCATTGATTTTATTTTTCCTGTCCCTCTCTTGTTGTTCTTCCTCAATTTCATCAAGATCATACATTGACCTTCTTGCCCCTCCTCAAGTTTGGACCACATCCATTACCTCCACATAAAAAATGGACATCCTTTGTCTTCTTGGTTCCCACGCCATGATATGGTTATGCAAATGAAAATGAAGCAAAGTAATCATCTCCTTCTTCGTTGGTTGGAAGAATGCATGCTTAATGTTTTGATACATGATATCTACTCTCTCTTCTACTCTCATGCTTGAATACTGAAATCCATTATGGTGGGCCTCTAGAGTTCCAGTCATCTTTCTTCCTCTTCCACCAAATGTTGGCCTGATCCACAAGTCTGCTAGCCTAATTGCCTTTGTTTTTGAAAGCTGAAGTTTCTCCTAAGTCACCAGTATAGCTCTCTCTACCTTTTCAGACTCTTTCATTTCTATAGATCGTCTGTGGTATTTAATCATTTGTACCACATGGTTGATGTGCTTTGAATCGTTGGATCTAAAGGAAATTTCCTTAACATAAATACTACTAGGGAATTTCAATGTTGGCATGTAGTTGGCATTAAAGTCGATACCTGGAACATTGAAAATTATTCATATATAATAATTCCCTCCATCTTGTTGGCTTGCAACACTCTTGATGGTGGCTACATGAAATGGAACCATGATGCCATAAATGGGTACCAGAACATAATTTTTCGTATCAACCTGAATCATGAGTTCCCTAGAAATGGGGTTATCTTCCACATTTGTGTATGAAACCATCTCAGTGGATGGCTTGGAAGAGCCATGTCCATCTCCTGTACCAGTGTCCCCTACAGCCAATATTCTTGCAGTCTCATTCTTTTGCAAAGGGTTGGCACTTAAGGTTATGTAATAGAATTTACAATTGATAGTTAAATTGTATAACAATTTTTTTTATGATCTTTACTAACGTTTATTAGAATCGTTGCATGTTTTACATCATTGGAATCACATATTAGTTGTAACTTTTTTGAAATTTTATTATGGTATGTGCACTTTGATATGATGTAATATGATTATGGTTTCATCTCATATGTTTCAATATTAGATATATAATAGAAAAATAAATTATTGCATGAAATAAATAATAACTTTTCATTTTAAATGTTTTTTTTTGGTAGAACACGGGTCTTCCAGAAGATCAAGATGATCCTCATCATGATATAGATCCAGAAAATATTGGTTCTTCTGGTACAGATCACATGGTAGAGGATGATGATGACGTAGATACAAAAGACATTGAGGCCGATGACAATGATGACGACGATGATGATGATCATGATGGTGGTGATGATGATGAGGCAGTTGCTAGTAGTACCCAACGACATTCATGATCATATATGTAGTGTCCCTCCAGTTTCGACACTCTGTTTTAGTTGATTCTGCTTGATAGATGCTTTAGTTGATTATGATACTATGTTGTTCCTTGTCATATACGACTTTGATATTATGTTATTTTGTACTTCGTGGATGATACTTTTGACATCCTGATCATCTGGATTATGTTTTTGTGATGTTATTGAGATAGACACATATGTGATGTGGTTTATTAGCTTATGATTTTTCATGTGGTTATCATGTTGAAATGATTGCTTATGATTTATCTTGCTCGTCGGTGTCAGCGAAGAAGATAATGTAGCATTACTCATTCATGAGTACCCTGCTACGCTGCAATTCTTCTTCACGGTGTGTTTTCTGATATAAGTATATATATGTTTTAACAATGATGTTTCCTGCAGATACAGGTACCAGGTATTGGCTCCACCTGCTTGACAGGTCTGAGCGTACCCTAATTTAATAAAATTATGTTGATCTGGAGATATTGACAGGTCCTTATTGAACCATCGTTCTTTATCGAACGAGTATCTATTTGTTACCCCTCTTTGTTGTCCAATCTGTTCTGTTGTGTCGTGTTTGTTTGTATTGTTTTGTGTTTGGGAATTAATATTTAAGTTTAACGAATATTTGTTAATGTATTTATAAATACTTATGGTTATGTTTGTGATTTAATTTATTAATTTAAATTAAATAAGTTATTGATTTTAAAAGTGAAATTTATTTTCTTTGCAAATGTATTTAATTAAATATATATTGTTGATTTACTTGTGCAAACAAGATTTATGAGGAAATAGATATTTTCAACATGTTATGAATCTTTGATTTGAAGTTGAAAATCTGATTTCTTATTCAAAGGGTAAGTTGAACCGATTGATCTATTTAGAATGCATAATGAACAATCAGTTAAGTTTTATAATTGATAGTTAATAGACATGCATTAAAAGTTTTAGGGGTTGCAATTTTTCATTCACGGCAACACTATGGAAGAATTTTCACAGCAACAGTTTTTAGAAAATTTTGCACGACAATTGTTTTGGAAAAACTTTTATCTTAAGATTTTGTTTACAAGCATAATTTGAGCTGGATTGATTTGAATTTCATCGTCGAAGCCTGGTGAATTGATAGCGGAATTGACAAAAGTTTCAGAGATTCATTTCCAGCCAGTCATCAATCTTTAAACAGGTTTTCTTCCTTAGTTTTAATTCTTGTGCTGAATTTTTTAGAATTTAATGTTGAATTTTATTGTTCAATAAAGAAATTGTTTTGCTGAACCTGCACAAACAACAAAGAAACAAAATTAGAAGAGTATTTGGATATTAAAATAGGAAAGAATAAAAATATTCTGTAAATATATTATTCCAGATCTGAAATCATCTTTAATTTGGCTCTAAAATGAATGTATTAGCATGAATTCAAAATTTTAAGAAAAGATTGAAGATTTTCCTTTATTTTCAAAAATAGATATAAATAAATTCTTGATATGAGCATTTAAGTGGTTGTAGATTAAACTGAGGCATCATGGTGTTCATGGTTCATTGTATTAAGAATTACAAACTTTCTGAATTCAGAAGAGTATTCATTTGTTATTGATTTTACCCTATAGCCAATTCTTTATTCATGCTTTAACTGTATATCTCCAAACTTATCACTATATATGGCGTGCTTAGGGATATAGGGTGATTATATTATTATACTGTTAGATACTCACCATTCTTCAGAATTTTTATATATCACATTGCTTACTATGCATCAATTATATTGGTATTTTCATTGACTAACACCTGTAGGTTCATAGCATTCAGTTTTATTATAATTATGTCCATTTAAAACTGTGCACAGCCTCCTTATAAATTGTACATCTTGGCTTTAATGTCAACTCTCTTGTTTTGATGAGAATTTTTTTGTTGATATACCATAGATATCCTTGCCAGAGATTGTGCACGGTTGTAGCTAGGGATTAGATAGTTTAACCATGGAAATATCTCCACACAATTGAAAATTGCTCCTCTTTAATTGTCTTTACCTTTTAGACAAGAGAAACTCCATTGTGATGTCGTATCTTTCATTCTTCTCATCTTGCTCTGCAACTTCATATTGTCGTTGTGTTTTATGGAGCTATCTATTAATCTTACAATTTTTATATATTTTCAATTGGTTTAAAAAGGCGTATCCCTGAGATTTTCTTAAGATCTAGAAGTCGTCCTGAAGAACTCTTGTTTTGTAATTTAATAACTGTTATCATTTAGGAATTTTTGTCAATTAATTTGCTAATCTTAGCGCCGGTTTTCACCCTCTTTTCCTGATTTTATGTATGTCTTAAGCGATCATCTTTCTTGTTAATCATTCCATAAAATATGCATGGTGTGCATGGAATGGTCTGTAGTAACTATTTCTTGTTGTGGTTGCATGGTGTTACATTTACTTCTTATGGTTACGATATTTGTTTGAAACTATCACTCTTTTCTTCAGTATGAATTCATCTTTGCATGAAATATTAGTGGCAGTTATTTTGTTATAAAATTATATTTACACAATTATCAGTTGAAATATATATATGGTGCATGAATTGGTTAAATGTGAATTTATGATTAAGAAAACATGAGAAAGATATAATTTTAAGTTTATTATTTGTAATGTGATTCTTTTTAGTATAAAAATTGAGTAAAGAAAAAGTCTCTCGCTCACTATTATATATATATATATATATTTAGTGAATTGTATTGCCTTTAAGTGTTTGATTTATAAATGTATAGGATTTATATTATCCTAACTCTATTAAATATAGATGCATTTTCTTTGAAATTATAAACAAATAATAATACCGATAAATTGTTTATTATGAACATTTAATTCATGAAGTTTGGTAAATTGTAATTATTGGGTGTGTATATATATATAATGTTGATGATGTTTATTTTCATTTCATCAAAAGCTAGGGAAGTGAAAATGGTATTGTTAAGTATATTACACTTTAATTATATTGCTCAAATTACAATGATCTTTACTTGGGGGTATAGCTTTGCACATTTTGTTGTTGTCAAAAGAGACATCTTAGAGATTATGGTTTGTCTCTAGTGAAAGATGTAAACATTTGTGGCTTGATCTTTATACTTGGTAGCTACCCCTAGTCTTTTATGTTGAGTCATGTTATAGAAAGAGTGGCTTATAGTAGGGGCCGAAATCCTAAGAGGTTGTCTGGGTAACCTATCGTAGGTATGTAAATTCAGTGGAAACCTAACTAATATACTAGGGGTTGGGTAGAACTAAACATTAATTCAGATAAAAGAATGCCTCACCTTCTATCTTAATGCTCTTATAGGTTAAGGTAAGGCTGAGAAGGCCTGGAATGGCTAGTCATCCATCTTGTCCTCTTGAAAGATAGAACGACTCCACACTAGTTTGCATAGGGGTCAAGAATCGGTAGAGACTGCCAGGGTAACTCTTGGAGAGGGCCGGTAGTCTAGGAAGATTCACCAAGGTAACCTATCCCGACAGTGTGATGACACTCTTTGTCTATTCCATGATTGTGATCCTTGTGTTAAGTTGTCTTTAGTAGTGTTTTTGTCACTGGGAGTTTATTTGTTATGATTTGATATTGTTATCTTGTAATGTGTATGTAAGCCACGTGAATGTAAGGTTATGTATTCTTGTTTGTAGACCTGTCAATGTCTCCTAGCATGGAGGGAGTGGACCTTCGGGATCCACGTGGTTGGGAGGAAACCGTGCTATACCTTCCTTGGATATTCATGCAGTTGATTCTATGCTTACATTTGATTCCAATTACTTCATTGTTCGTGACAGTGGATGCAGAATGTGTTCGTGGATATGGAAGTTTGATATGATGTAATCATTATCCTCTTTGTATATTCACCTCTTGTATAAGAGTGTTCTCATTGTATCATCATTTTGATGTATTAAGATTTACTGAAATCTTTCATGATGTAGTCTGGATTTATAGTTGTCCAAATTGTATAAAGTTTTGTAAAGTGGATCATTCATGGCATTAAATTTATACTTATGTTTTATGACATAATGTGTTGAATTTATTTTTTATGTTTATGTAACATCATCTTGGAATCCCTATGGCAGTTGTGTAATTAAATCTCTTTTAAAAAAAAATTGTTCGGTTAATTTGTTCTTTACACTTTGTTTTAACAGAAACCAAGGCGGGGCGTTACAATATAGACTGTGTCATGGATCATTGTTGATATATTGTTATGATGATGATGATCACAATGATGGTGATGATGATGAGGCAGTTGTTGGTAGTACCTAGTGACATTCATGATCATATAGACTGCATCATGGATCATTGTTGATATATCGTTATGATGCCTCTTTTCATGGTTATTATCATATGTATCATTTTCACGGCCTATAGTACCATATTATTGAGTTGTATCATATTGACATTTATCATTTTCACTTATATCATTTAGACATGTATCATTTTCACATGTTATTGATCTACTGGCATATTTGACTTTCACTTGTTTTAGTTATATATGATGATGATCTTATCAGTATTGACTTTTTAATTTATATATATTAAAAGTGGTTGATAATTTTTGGATGGATATTTATTACGTATGATGATTTTAATTTACTGCTCAGGATGGATGTTGTCAAATTTAATTAAATTATAGATATTTGACTCACTTGTTTTAATTATGGATGATGATCATGTTATAATAATTATCTTGTTATTTAAACATATGAGTTAAATAATTAAATTACTTACTCTATAATCATATGAGTTATTTAAGAGGCATCATATATTTAACTAATTAAATTGAATTAAAACATATTAAATTAATAAATGAAGCAAAACAAGAAGCATTTTTAGAAGCAAAAAAGGAAGCAACAATGGAAGCCAAACTAGAAACAAACTAGAAGCAATCTTGGAAGCAAAATTGGTAGCAAAACCGGAAGCTAACCTGGAAGCAGAATCGGAAGTAAAATCGAGAGCAAAACAAGAAGTATTTTTTAGAAGCAAAACAAGAAGCATTTTTAGAAGCAAAAAAGGAAGCAACAATGGAAGCCAAACTAGAATCAAACCAGAAGCAATCTTGGAAGCAATTTTGGAAGCAAAATCAGAAGCAAACCTGGAAGCAAAACGGGAAGCAAAACTAGAAGGAACGCAGGAAACAAAATCATAAGCAAACTTGGAAGCAAAACCTAAAGAAAAACTGGAAGCAAATCTGGAAGGAAAAATGGAAGAAAAACTAGAAGCAAAAATGGAAGAAAATCTGGAAGCAAACCTAGAAGCAAATTTGGAAGCAAAATTGGAAGCAAAACCGGAAGCAAACCTGGAAGCAAAACAGGAAGCAAAACTAGAAGCAAAATTGGAAGGAACACAGGAAGCAAAACTAGAAGCAAATTTGGAAGGAAAATTGGAAGCAAAACCGGATGCAAAACTGGAAGCAAAATTGGAAGCAAATCTGGAAGGCAAACTGGAAGCAAAACTGGAAGCAAATCTGGAAGCAAAACTGGAAGCAAAACTGGAAGCAAATTTGGAAGCAAAATTGGAAGCAAAACTGGAAGCAAACCTGGAATCAAAAGTGGAAGCAACATTGGAAGCAAAACCAGAAGCAAAACTGGGAGCAAAATTGGGAGCAAAACTGGGAACAAAACTAGAAGCAAAAATGGGAGCAAAAATGGAAGCAAAAAAGGGAGCAACAATGGAAGAAAAACTGGAAGCAAACCTGGAAGCAAAAATGGGAGAAAAACTAGAAGCAAAAATGGGAGCAGACATGGAAGCAAAACTAGAAGCCAACTTGGGTTCCAATTTAGGCACTATTTCCAATGCCAATTTCTGGTGTTATACCCGACATTAAAGGAGACTCTATTTCCAACACCAAGATTCTGGTGCTAAACTGAAGAAACAGGTTTTTGCTGAATTTTGCGCCGTAAGATGACTCCAAAATGACACTCAAATACACTAAAATTTGGTGCTAAAGTTAGTGCTAATTGCCTATTGTGTTGTTGTGATGCTACAGATTTCATTAAGGCCCCTCTCATTTCTCATTGATTTCACCTTACTTTCAGGCCCAACCTCATCCCAACTAAATGAAAAGAACAAAATGATTTGAAAAATGGATTAGTTTGTTATCTCAAACCTCATGGCAATATAACTCAACTTCATAAGGCATGTTGAATAAGGAACACAGAGAAAATGGCAGAGAAATGGAGGTTTCAGGCACTTTGTGCAACACCACCAATCTGCAACAGGTGGAGATTTCATAATTGCCTTGCAGGTTTTGTCAGAGGAAACAACAATTTCATACAGGACTAAGTAGCAACTTCGTCAAGCAACAATTTTGCAATCACCCTTTTGACAAGTAGCAGTTTCATCACAACTTCCAAAACAATCCAAACACTTCTAACTGTTCATTCTTTTGACTTCCAATGCCTTTTGGTGTTCCTTATAGATTTGTATCAATAGATTCTAAAGGTTTATTTGACTTGTGAGAGAGTTGTTGTTAATATTCTTAGGGACTAAATTCTTCAAGATTAAGGTTGCTTTTGTGCACAAGTGGCCTAGGAATATATAATATGTTTTGTGAAAGAAGCATATGGCCCCTCTTCTTCCTCTCCTTGATTGAGAAAAGGATGAAAAGTGTTTGATTAGATTAGGAACCTATCATTTCTGGCAAGTGATCAAAAGTCGACATACAAAGAGGACACTTAACCCGGTCTTCTATATAGGCTAATGAAAACAAGGGAAACAATTTTTAAACAAACTTCGTTAAACATCAAATGAAAATATACCTAGCCACAAGCATCTTCCTTTTGGAAATCAAGGCAAGTAAGTTTACACAAACTTGAAACTATTTAACCCAAGTCATCACATCAATAGAGAAAACAATTTTTAAATAAATATTTTGATACCATCTAAGCATTTGGAAAACATTTCAAATATACCCAAATTTTGGCTCAATTCAAACTCTATAAATGCTAACAGAAGTCCTAATCTATAGGATGGATCAAATGTAGGCATTAAATTTAACATTTCTCTTAATATAGACCAATATTTTGAATAAAACAACATACAATCAAAACTAACAATATAGTTCAGTACAAAGAAAAAGTCATAAGTTTATCGTTGAAAATTTTATCCATTGAGACAAAAAATTACTGATTCGATACAGAGTAGCAGTTGTTGCATTCAAAATCCAAAGAGTGTCATAAATACCTATGTCAATGAATACCCAAATAAGAAATCGGTCGCAACATTTTGCTCTAAATATAAACCATAGTATGGACATGATTGCAAATAACTTGGATATATTTTATGCATAACAAATCTGATGTGTTTAATAAGTTTAAGGAATTTAAGGCTTTGGTTGAGAAACAATCAAATTATAAGATAAAAGTGTTGAGATCAGATAATGGTGGTGAGTATTGTTCTAAGGAATTTGATGATTATTGTAAGCATGCAGGAATAGTTAGACAGAAAACTACTCCATATACACCTCAACAAAATGGAGTAGCAGAAAGGATGAACCGAACCTTAATGGAAAGAGCTAGGAGTATGTTAAGTAGTGCTAAGCTTGAATGGTTCTTATGGGCTGAAGCGGTATGTACTTGTTATTTAATCAATAGATCCCCTAGTTCATCCATTGAAGATAAAACTCCTTATGAGATGTGGTTAGGTAAGAAACCTAGTGTTGCACATTTAAGAATCTTTGGTTGTGAGGCTTTTTTTCACGTGCCTCAAGAAAAGCGATCTAAATTGGATCCTAAAGCACAGAAATGCATATTCATAGGTTATGGTGAAAATGTAAAAGGATACAAGCTTTGGAATCCACTAACAAGAAAAGTTTATTTATCTAGAGATGTTATTTTCAGGGAATTTAGAGCTTATTCAAGAGAAGAACAACCAAAGGAAAAGGATACTTCTCCAACAGTGCATTTTGAGACAAATACTGAGAAGCAACAAGATGCACATGTTGAAGAACAAGTTGATGAATCACAAGAAGAGAGTTCAGAGAGTTCTTCTGAAATAGAGGATCAAGATGAGCATATTGAGGAGCCAGAAGAAACTCCTTTAAGGGGATCCATAAGACAACAGAATCCCGTTGATAGGTATAGCCCACCTAATTTTTGTTGTATTTTTTCTTTAATGAGTACTAATGATGAACCCAGTTCTTACAGGGAAGCTTTTTGCTCAGACGAGAACAAGCTTTGGTCACAAGCTATGCATGAGGAAATGGAATCTTTGGATACTTGTGACACATGGGATCTTGAAAAAGAAAGATTGGTGCAGATGGTAATCTCGAAAGGTACAAGGCTAGATTAGTAGCCAAGGGCTACTCCCAGAGAGAGGGAGTTGACTTTAATGAAATCTTCTCTCCTATTGCTAAATTAACTTCTATTAGATTCTTCTTATCTATTGTTCCTGCTTATGATTTTGAAATTGAGCAAATGGATGTGAAAATTGCTTTTTTGCATGGGAATCTTGATGAGGAGATTTATATGAAGCAACCTGAAGGTTTTGTTGTAAAAGGAAAAGAAGATTTGGTTTGCAAGTTAAAGAGATCTTTATATGGATTGAAACAGTCATCGAGAATGTGGTACCAGAAGTTTGATGCTTTCGCATTAAAAATTGGTTATGTTAGGAGTGAGGAAGATCATTGTGTTTATATAAAAATTATTGATGATCAGCTTTTAATTATTATCTTGTATGGTGATGACATGTTGTTTATTGGTAACAGCAAGGTAATGATCAGAGAATTGAAAGCACAACTCTCAAGCACATTTGAGATGAAAGATCTAGGGGCTGCAAAATATATCCTCGGTATGGAGATCAATAGAGATAGAGGTAACAAAAAGCTTTGCTTAAGTCAGAGTAATTATGTTGATACTATTTTGAAAAGATTTAACATGCAGGACAATAAACGGGTTAATATTCCTTTACCAATTGGCACGAAGTTAAGTTTAGATATGAGTCCTAAATCTAATTTTGATTTTGAGGAAATGTCTGAAATTCCGTATGCTAGTGCAATTGGTAGTTTAATGTATGCAATGGTTTGTATGAGACCAGATATAGCACAAGCAGTGGGAGTTCTTAGTAGGTTTATGTCTAACCCTGGTAAAGAACATTGGACTTATGTTAAGAGGGTATTTAGATATTTACAAGGGACTTCAGATTACTATTTAGTTTATCATGGTTCTAATAATATTGATATTATGAATAGATCATTGGACATACAGGGGTTTGTTGATTCAGATTGGGTAGGAGATTTGGACAGTCGGAGGTCGACAAGTGGTTATGTGTATATTTTGTTTGGAGCTGTGGTTAGTTGGATGAGTAAGAGGTAGCCCACGGTTGCTTTGTCCAACACATAAGCAAAGTACATGGCTAACACACATGCCTCTAAAGAGGTAGTTTGGTTATAGAGGCTTGGGTCAGGTATTGGTTTTAACTGCAAGCAAGTTAGGCTTGAATGTGATAGTCAGAGTGCTATTTGTTTAGCCAAAAATCCTATGTATCATGCTTGTACTAAACATGTAGATGTTCAGTATCACTTTGTGTGAGAAATGGTTGAGAGTGGGAAAGTATTAATTGAAAAAGTTGACACTTTAATTAATGTTGCAGATTATCTTACGAAGCCAGTTCCTATAGATAAGTTCTCATGGTGCAGGAAGGCCATTGGCCTTGAGTCTTGTACTTGATTTAAATTTATTATTCCTTGTTTAGAATAATTGCAATGTATAATGTCAAGTGGGAGAATGTTGGAAATAGGTTTCCATTCAATTGCAAATCCTAAACATTAATTATTTCATGTATCTCCTAGATTCTTGGAATGTGTTCAACAACACTAAGATTAAGATGAGATTAATATTTGATGAAATAATCATGATTATTGACATTTGTAATTAATTCTAAATGTAAGAAGCATGTGAGGGCATCCATAGTGAGTTCCTAAATAATAGGGACACATGGGACACTCACATGGTAAGGTGAAACTCACCTTGTGTTCAGTTAACTATACGGAGTAATAGTTAACACTTTTGAATGCATGAAAAGATCCTAGGAGTTAGGATTTGATGTTTGCATGCTTGAAGTTTAATTAAGTTCAGTTCAGATTAGTTCAGTTTAGTTCAGTTTAGTTCAGTTTAGTTCAGTTCAGTTTAGAATCAGTTTAGTTTAGTTTAGTTCAGTTCAGTTATCTTCAGTTGCATGCAAGTGCATGTTGCATGCATGTTGGTTATTTTGAGTTGCATGTAGTTGGCTTCATTTAACTTGTAATGCATGGCTAATAACATTGATTTGTATGACAGATAACAGGGACTACCTCTAGTTAACAAGGGATGACCATTCTTTGGGAATGGTGTTGAGTAAATGTTTCAGTTAACTATAAAGAACTTGAAGCCAACTTGGGTGCCCAAGATGCTTTATTGGATTTACCTCTCATGCATGATAAGATATTTCTGAAGGCTCAGTTAAGTAGCTTTACTTATGGGCGCCAACTTTGAGGAAGAGCTTTGGAATTATCACCGAAGTGAAGGAGAAGTTGTAGCTTCAGTTTGGGACACCCAAATGCATGAAGCACATGTTGTAAGCTTTAGTCTTCACTGAATAACTCAACTTGAAGGAATATGGTGTACCTTTTCAAGGGCTTGAGCTTGTGCATTGTAATTATCACCATTTGGAGATTACAAGGTTGCATATTGTCTCTATATCTCATTCAAGTTGAATAGATTTTTCATAATTGTTATTGCAGGTGTGAAGAAGATTGGTAAAGACAGAAGAAGCATTCTCAAGCAAGAATTGGAGCTATTGTAATTCAGAGATTGAATAATAGAAAGATTCTTGGTGGAGATTTTTCCCGAAAGGGTTTCTCCACGGTATATCTTGTGTGATCTTTCTAATATCCTGTCTAGTTCTTCTATCAAATTCTCTCTACATTCTACAACAGTAAAATGGATTAATCAAGATAATCACCCACAAAGAATATATGTAACAAAGAAAAGACTTACTTAGATCAGTAATATTAAAGTTTTATAGAGTATTAAGCTAAGAAAACACCTCATTTTTCAACACATTGTAGATACGATTCGTGGCTAGCATGTAAATCTAAACTCCAGATATGATTTTCCAAAGGTTAAATCACTGCACGAGAGGAGATTCATGAGAAAAATTCAACACTATAGCCAACAAATTCCAAAAAAAAGTGGCCTTTAATAGAGGCAAAATCAAAATGCGGTGAGGAGAATTTTTGCGGCATGTGCTCAACAAATCATGTGGCCTCCACCAAAATCGCATCCTCCACTAATGAAATTGGAGTTGCAATGGACAAATTAAGCCTTTCATCTAGTGATTTGTGGGCTGCAATGAATTGTTGTAGATTTTAACAAAAACCCTAAAGAGCAAAGCGGATTTTAATAAAAACCCTAAAGAACAAAGCAAGATGAGAATATGACAAAAAATATCACAGAGAAATTTCAAGCAAGCGAGCTCCACAGAGAAATCTTAACAAAAAACAACCAAATGGAAATGAATTAGTCTCAGTGACCTTACCTGAGCTCCTTAGATCCAAACCCTTTCATATTCTTGTGTCAACAAACACATTCACTGGTGTATTTTATGATGTCGTCCAACATCCATCATATACCATTCGGAAGAGGAGTCGTCCCCTGCAAATCCCAAAATCGAGTAAGAAAATGGGAAGAAAGCTAAAAAATTGAATGAAAAAAAAACCCTTTGTAATTGTTACCTACAAGACATCCCCTTCCATGACCGCAAACACGTATCAGTCTCCTTGGAACTTGTCAGGTAGCCACAATAAAAGATTATCACCTTATACGCAACAAATTCATTTGTTCATCACCATATCACACATTCATGGCGCCACAATCAGGCTCTCCTTTACCTCCACCGTACTTTCTTCATTTTCCATCCTCTTACAAATATCCTCCGACGAATATTGACATGGCTTATTCAGAGTTTTCATAGACATGAATAAATACCGCAGTAGTGGAACGCCTTACAACGTAATTAAATGCAATATTAATTATTTATAGTTTAAAAATCTAGAGAACTAAATTTTAAATTATATAAAGTAAAAAGAAAGTAAATTGAACTAAGATATTATTGATTTTATTATTGTATAAAAAAAGCTTAGAAATTTGTGATATGTATGTATATAAAATATATATTTTTTATACATACAAGTTATATAATTAATGTTTTCTAAATAGGGGATATTATATATATAGAGAGAGAGAGAGAGTGTGGCTTTTTTTATTAATTTTAATTATTTATCATTAAAATAAAGTAAAAGAGGAAGGGAAGCCACAATTCAGTTATTGTGTTGTATCAAATCTTAGTGTTATTTTTATTTTTATTTAATTTTATAATAATAAGGGATTTGAGTTGTTTCTTATATATTGTATAGGATATATACATATACATGTTATTTTATTATTGGGATAGTATAGTCAAACTTTTCTAAAATGATAATGTTAGTCCCATGATTAGTTACATTGCTTAAAGAAATATCAATGTGGTTAAACCTAGTAGTCAATGTTCATCTAATTATTTTTTAAAAAAAATTACAATGCGAGATAGCTATAATTGGGATCAATGAAAATATTGGTGATAACGTCAATCAAGACTTACCTATAACCTTGTTACTTGAATCAAACGATGATAAAATAAAAGTTAATTAGCAGTAAATAAACATCCCCTCTTTCTCTAGGAGCCCAATTGTCAAATACACTATAACGTTAATGATGGTGATGATTAATGGGGTTATGGGTCTAATGCCAACACCCTTGGGTTAATGTTTGATTTATGGCTAATAGTCTTACCATTGACTTATTAGTCAATGATAATAAGAATGGTGTCCCTATTGTTTCAATTAAGTACCATTTTATCGTTATTAAGCTATTGTTAAAAGATAAATGCATTCATAGTTAGTGATTAGAAGATTTAATTCATTAAATAATTATTGACATTATTCAAACAAAAATTAAATAATAATTATACATAAAAGACCTAGAGTATTAGGGTTATCCTCCCCACTTATGGTGTGTGAGGCAGAGTTTGCACACCCAATTGCTCTCGCATCCCACACCTTGCTTTCGAGTGACATGTCTTGCACAATTTTGCACAAGCAACTTTTTAATGCATATAGTTTACATGCCATGTTTATACATGGTTAGAAATTCTTAATGGTGTATGTTTTATTTTAAAAAAATGTGTTTTCTTGATATGTAAAAATCTGGGCATGTCAACAATGCTATTTACTCAAGACATTTAGTCGATCAATAAGACCCTATAACTAATTAAATTTTGTGTTTTTCTTCAATCATTATAATCCTGTCAAATAATGTTAGACCTCAGAAGCTGCATTGTGCAATGGGGGCTTGTTGCAAGTGCGTCAAGTTGCAAACCTATGTTTATACAAGAAAAAGTTGGGGCATTTGTGTTAGATCCACATTAGAATGCGGGCATGACAAAATGCTAACTAAACAACAACATTATCAGCAAGAGTAAACTGGAATCCGATAACACTAATGCTACAGTCCTGGTTCATGGGTCAACCATTTAAATAAAAATTTAAATAAAATAAAGTAAATTAATTTTAACAATGTTATTAAGGGGAAGCATGGCCAAGCAAGGAAAGAATAAGGATAGTTTGATAGAATTAATTATTATTATTAGATATTAGGACAATAATAGTATTGTTGTAGTGAAATGATGATAATATGATTAGTAGTAATTGAATGTTTAATATTAGTATTATCATTTTAATTAAAGGTTAATCATATTTATATCATTAAGTTGTTGTCAAGTGTTTTTCATAAGATAAGCAGGGAAGGGCCCTGATACCATAGTACAAAAGCAGATCAAAAAGAGCAGCAGAGGTGGGAAACAACACCACCACCTTAACCAAAAAACAACATCAGCTTGGCTCGCAGGCCCAAATTTAAAAGCATAACCATAGTCCAGCCATTATCTATCAAAAACAAGTTTATACCAGCATACTTTAAACTATGGAGACCATTAATTAATTCCATAGTAAACCAGGTGGTATTCCACCAAATCTTAAAGAAAATAATTGAGCAGTCCCAGATATAAGTAAAATACAAAAAACCCATCAAAAAATAGAACAACAACAGACCAAGCCATTAGTTGGATTTCTGTAGTAGGTCCCCGTACTCTCCTAAGAGAGCCACCTATTGACGCCAATCAAGTTCCTTTGTTTCATCGAGCAATTTCAGGGTGTCAGATTTCCCCTGCTTCTTCAATTTTTTGGTAAGCTTTGTTTCTCCTGAGGCAGCTCCCAGCATCGAACGTCTCATCAACCTGTTAGTGACTCTCATCGGAGTAACCAATGCCTTTTCCATATCCTCGAATTGGACCTGCAAGAAGGTTAGTCTACTTTTTAAAAATTCATTACTCAAAACTTTTGTTTTGTTCTCCAATCCAGAAAACCCGACATCCTGTTCATTCCCAGCTTCAGTCTTTTCCTCATACTGCTCTGTTTGCTCCTCCTCTTCCTCATCTTTTTCCTCCTCCAATTCATCTTCCCCCATTTCGTAGGTTGTCCTCAAAATCAGAATCTTCAGATTCCTCATCTTCCTGAGCCTCAAACTCCTCATAACCCGAGACTTCCTCCACATCCACAGACACTTTCTATTTCCCCTTTTTCTCTTTGGAGGCCACCTTCGCCAGTTAGGCAGACCTTTATCAAGTGTTAATGCTATTAACCGATGACAATTAAAGGAAAATAGCAACCCTAGCAATTAAATTTGGATTAAATATGATCATCGATTTAACAATATATTAGTAAGGTCACACCATTAAGGATATTGTATTTGATAAAGTTATCGTAATATTATCATTGCACGAGAAAAAGGGTCAAATATCACTCTCACGACCTTAAGAGCTAATTGTTGTTTCATTAATAATTTGGCAAGAATTAAAGCTGTGATAATAATAATAGTAATCATAATAATATGCCTCCCTACACTAGGATTAGACTATTGAATTGGTTGTGGTTAACTTATAACGACACCCTTGTCTAAGTGGTTGTAGATTTGTTAGCGTTAACATCATTGATGAATAAAAGTATGGGGTAATTGGCAGTTGTATTATTAGGGTGTAATCAGACATCTAGCAACGAGGTCCTTATGTTAGCACAAGTTCCTAGAGTATTAATTAGTTGATTAATGAGTACAAAAAAAAATTAGTTGGGTTTTTCTAGCAAAAAATTATGGGCATGACAATGACTGTTATTAATATTTAATAGGAAATATATTTAATGATGTTATTATATTAGGTTAATTTATTTTAATGAAGAAAAATAAAATTATTTGATTTATTTTTAAAAAAATAAAATTATATATGATTAGGATTTATAAGAGGATTGATATTAAAATTAAATAAACTAAATGTGATGCTTATTTTAAAATTCAATGATATAAATATGCTATAGGAGATGTTGATTATTTAAAGCGTTAGAGATTTAAGACTAGATTCTATAAATTCTTTAAACTACATAAATAAAATATTTTTTCTTTGGTTTAGATACGTGCTTACAAAATAGAACTATTGTATAAGCCTAAACCTATAGTTGCAAGAATCAACAATAACAAGTTGGCGATATACAACAAGATATTCCATGTGCCTTAAAATTCATATCTCCAACTCCGAAAAAGAAAGAAAAAGATGATAAAATCATAGGCCAAAGAAAAAAGTGAGCCAGTAAAGAAGTATCTTAACAAGACAATAGCCACAACAACACCAACAAATGGTAGATTCTTTTTCATTGGTGCGTATTTGGTTAGAGAAGTAAATATACAGCATAGGTAATCAATAGTTTGCATCCTAAGATCTTTCTGGCATCATATCAATGATTGATACACCTAGAGGTAGAAAGAAGCAAATGGTCTATCTACAATAACAAGGGAAGTTGCACGTTCTAGGATAGATGAAATAGTTAATCCTATTGTTGAAAAAAAAGATAGACCTAAGAGATGAAGAATACCATATGACTAAGATAAATTTTGGACAACACATTAGAGAACAAAACATTCAAGGTCCAAATAATCAAATCTACTATTGTGTCAAGGATGAAGAAGGATGAAAAGACCAAGAAGAAATTAAAGGAGCAAGTTGTAAAATCCAAGCATATATCAAGTAACTAGTTTCTCCCTTACAAATAATAGCTAAGTCTATTAATCCTATAATGATCATCTCATAGGTAGAGGCATCCTATTTAGAGAAAATGAAATGTATTTGCTAAAGTAACAAAGGATTGGGATAATGAGTTGAGTGATAATGTAAAATGATAGTTGAAGCTACAAATTCTTAGGTAAAATTAAGACATTGAAGGGAAAAATAATTAATTAAGGATTTCCAAGAAGAATAAGAGATAAATGATCAAAATATTCCTCAATTGACTTTCATTGCAAATTTAAATACTCAAGTGTTGATTAAGGAGAAAATTTTAGATCATGAAACTTTTAAATAGTCTAAAACGTAGACATAAAACATCAATTTTAGAAATGACTTGATTGCCAAATATCGAGAAATTCTCAACAAATTGAGAAGTCAAGTGGTGTATGTGCAATATAAAAATCATATAATCTTGGAGGAATTAATTATATAATATTTGAATATAGATGAAGAGTTGAAAGATAATAAACGTTTGAAAAAAATCAATTTAAAAATAATTACTTCAAGTTAAGACCAACCTCCATAAACCTTGGACTTAGAAAAAATGGATAGAATGATGAAAATAAGAACCCTACTCAAAACTTATTAAAAAGATGTTCCTAGAAAGAAGACAACATTTGAAATCTCTCTTTCAAGCTTTCAAATGTAGAAATCCATATATGGGTTTTTCAAAGGACCTAACATGGACTTAGTTAGTCTAGTGTTGACAACGTTCATGGACTATGGGCATAGAGAAGCAAAAGAGGACAAGCCTATAACTGAAGGAGTTTCTAATGCAAAAAGATAAAAATTCTTGATTTTTTTTAGAGTTCAAGCATTCTACTTAACCCTATTTTGTTTTAAATTTGATATTTCACAAGATAATTTTCAAACTAGGCATTGAGTCTTGGAACTTGTGTCATTTTAATACTTTTATAATTTGTTGTTAAATGTTATTCATTTAATAGGAATAACATCAACAACTTGAGAGTGACTACTAATAAAAAACTAAGATATAGGATGAAGAACATCCTACAACTCTTTTTCATCCTAATGATGGATCATAAAGTGCGATCCAAAATGTTACTAAAAATAAACTACACAGTTAAATCCAAAAAAAACTCTCTTAATTATGCATTGTGAAAATATAATGTCTATAAATGAAGAACATTATTCTTGGCCTCAAATTTTAGAATCTCGAAATGAAAATAAGATAGAACATCAATGTCATCCACAAGAATATTAGAACTAATATTTTTCCTAACAACCTTCAAAATAGAAGGATCCACATGGTGCTTAAAAAAAAGAGCAAGATTCATATATTATGATCATCACTATCAATAATCACGATATCTTTCGACTGGTGTCAACTATAATTATCAAAGGATAACTTATTAAACATACCTTCCTTGTGAGCATTGAGATTACTAAAAGCTTTGGAATCTTCATCAATACAATTTGTTATGCCTTTCCTCCTTTTATGCAACTATAACCCCACATTATTGACCACCATAGTAATTATGACTTTCTTGGAAGACTAGTGATCAAATGATTCTTGTCTTGAGAAACATGATTATTCCTAGCAATCTATAAAAACTATAGAATCTAAATAGAAAATGTGTAAAAGGAATTATTAAAATGTGAAGAACTAACTATTTTCTCAAATAAAATATCAAACAAATTGACTTCTTATTTTCACTTCTATTCCAAAAAGAACGAAAACAATTTTAGAAAACCTTAGCTTAGTGCCACTAAAAAAAATACTCCAAACATGTTCATAGACTAAACAAAAAGATTTAAAATGCTAACTTAAAATGATAATGCCCACACTTAATTTTTTAATCAAAAACATACACTAAAGAAAAATGCTTTAGGCTCAATGTCACTACACCAAATTATTTCCACCATTTTGAATAAAGCATGCATTAAATCATGAGGGCCCCATAATTTTTGTTAGCATTCTCAACCACACATTTGAATAGGAAAAAATGACAAATAAAAATATTGGAGTGGCCTATAAGAAATCTTTATCACTAGACAACTATATATTATTCCAAAGACTATAATCCCTAATTAGACCTATGAAAATTCCCCTAAACCAACAAACTTAATCATAGAATAAGCTCTTTTCTATTGCATATGTATATTAGACTTAAACTAAAAGACTTCTAAAGGATTCAAACTTTCATTAACTAAAATATTGTTAGTAAACTTGATAGATTTACAAGACCTAGCTTTAGATGAACACACCCTAGTAGAAGCAAGAAGATAACTCTTACCGTTCACTAACCAACACAATGAACAAAATCTCATATATATATTTTCTCTAATTAAAGAGCTCCTAACCCTTTGAAAGTCAATAAATCATCAATCCTTTCACAATGGACCCAAAAATAGTAGAGCTAAAAGACTTACTATAAAACTTATCAAATGAAATTTTCTAACAATATAGACTAGATCAATTTTCACTTTGCTTAAGGATAGGCTTTAAAACTCACTTAATGTAAAATAAACACCATAAACAATAATATATTTTCAAATCCCAAGAGATTGCATAAAGCTTTCTATTTCCCCTACCCTCTAATCAAAAAATATATAATAAGCTTATTTAATGGGTTGACCTTGAAAACACCCAACAAACATAAAGAGAAATATATTGTTTAAAAAGATAAAAGAATTTATACAATTAAAATTGGCTAGCCAAAGAAAAAAATTTAACAAAATTTTAAAATCCATAAATTAATTCTACTTGTTTACGAGGGATTAAGTGAAAAGATACCCTAAAATATCTTATAATCGCATTCATACTAAAGCAACTCCAACTTTTTTATTTATTTTTAATTGCAATCTTAAATTCAAAAGTCAAACAATAAATATAAATATGAAATTCCTTTTATAAATATGAAGTGCAACCTTTATGTTATGTAATAAATTATAATGAATTAACATATAAATTAAAAATAAATTAACTAAATACAATTGTATCATTAAATATTAATAATAATCATTAAAAATATTAAATGTAAATTTAATATATTGTTAAATATATATTTTATTAAATATAAATAAAAATCTATCAAAAAATATTAAATATAAACAGAACTATTAAGAAAACATTAAAATTGTCAATAAGGGCATGGTTCGGTGGTCAAGTCGCTTGGTTGTAGTGACGGCCACTAGGGTTCAAACCCTCATTGGGCCAAAGTGCTCGCAGACCTTGTGCCTTTGTTGGGCCATTGCGCTTACGGGTTTGGCTGTTTCTAGTACCTGGTTCATAGCTCTAGTCAAAAGTGTTTACCCCTAATAATATGGGTGCGTTGCACCTTTTTAAAAACAAAAACATTAAAATTGTAAATATCAACAAGCAATTTAATATAATATATGTACAATTAGAATAGCATATATATAACATTTTTATTTTATATTACTTTGTAGGTGAACCCACTATAGGGTTTCTTGATATAGAGCTACACTCACCCCATTCTTTGTGAAGAACGAATGTGGGATTAAAATTAAAACCCAGAGTCCAATAACGAAGCAAATTGTTGCAGAAATGAAAACGGAAAATTGCTATCGCAACAGACACTTAAAAAGTTGGGGTTAAGAAAAATCTAGGAAAATCAAAAAAGAAGGTTAAGGGGGCTCCACAAGGACCAGCCACCTAGGCAGACAACTGCTTAGAGTGTGTCGGTTAAGCCGGCCCGTCATTATCACCCCTCAACTAAGTCGTTTATGCCCATAATAAAATGTAAAACGACTCCAAAGCGGAGTGCCTTCCCATGTTCTCTTCGTCATTGGGTTGTCAGGACCAACATGTAATCTCTTTATTTTTAAAACTCCACTTTAAACTCATGCAAACTTATTTTATTTAATCTTATTTTCTTTTTAATAATAAACTATTTATATAATTATTGAATAAAAGTTATTTATATATTTTTAATAACAATCTATTTATATATTTTTATTAACATGTTTATATATATACACATAAATAATAATGTCATTATTATATTATTAATAATATATATACATATAATTTGTGCAATTTGTAAAAAAACAAAATCTTTTATTTTTTCAACCATTCAATTTAACTTTAAAAAACATAATAATCATAAACATAACCATTAATTAAGTCATAACACATGTCATGCCCACATTTTACACACCTAATGGACACAAAATATCCTAACTAATCTACAACAAACTTTACTAATTTGCATTTTTTTTCAACAATAATAACATACTACACTACTTAAGGCAACAATCAATGATGTCATTTAGTTAGGAGCAAAGGTGGCAATGAGTCTATATATATATATATATATATATATATATATATATACCATTTACAAACAAGCGGATTAAGAGGTGAAGTGGTAAATTCCAAAACTGATTACACAAATGAGACAAATCAAGATGAAAATGAATAAAGCTATTTTGCATTCAAAACTCGTTCCAGAGTTAAAACTCATTACAAAGATATTATCAGATTCTAATCATCCAGATCGCACTAAGCGCAGGAGAGAGCATAAGTCTGAAAAAATCCTAAGACTCTTCTAAAGAAAACTAGATTTCTTTCTAACTCGGTGTGTCTAAGAAGGCGTCTTCAAGGTCCTCTTATAGGAAGAGACTTGTTCCATTGAAGCAAAGCTTATAACCTTCTTTTTACAAATTTTGAAATCCGTCTCTAGGAGAGTGACACGTAAAAAGAGCATCTTGTCCGTAGCATGACTAAAAGGTAAATGCGTGAACTTGGACAAGAACCAACCGGCAGGCTTTTCCGTAACCATAATTAAAGGTGTGAACAGGAAAAGTTAACAACCGTGATTAAGACACATGTCACGTACATGCCGACTTTATACCCAAAAGTCACTATGGGGATCTTGCTTTTTGTGAATAGGGTTGCATCCTATTGTCACATCTTAACGTGGGTGACTTCACGGCACAGACAAGCCCATGTGCTAACCTTTCAGAAAGGAATTGGTTCAAGTAGCTCGTCCGGGAGTTCTTCACATGCTCTTTCCCAGTCATCACTTCTTTGGTTGAAAACATGATCGATCTGGACCATATAGTCATTTGAATATGCAATGTCAGACTCGGCTCTGGCAGTAATAAGTGCTGGTCTGAGGGTAATCTCCATGTTTTGGATCCTGACTTCAGCTTTCCATCGTGCAGTAAGAGGATAGAATTCCAATCTGGGATACCTGTATCCAGTTCTTGGATAACATATTAAGTAGGAGGTTAAACTATCACAGATTATATGACAAAGATTTGGATATAAAATATTAAGAAATTCTTCCATATCTGGATTAAGTCTGGCTCCAATTAAATCAGCATAATCTTCAAAGGTATCTTGATCAAAACTAATTCAAGTTATGAACCCAAATTTTATGGCCTTAAGCAAATTCATTTTACTATGTTTAGACCAATTCATTCCAAAGAGACCTTTGATCCTGATGTGTATGGCTTGGCGACGACACCAAAACTTTATAGGAGCATTGGACATTCCTATCTTTTCTTTGAATTCTTCTTCCTCATCTGAATCTACCAGTGCTTCATGGTGATGGTAATGAATCAGGTTTTGCATATTTCTGAACCACTTATTTAGAAAATAAGTTTCTAATAAAATGATGACAATTTCCTGGGGAAGAGAAGGGAGCATAAGGGTATTACCAGGCCCAAAATTTACCATGTAAATAGATGCACCATCTGGCCTGTAATATTCACACCCTTGAAATTCAAGATCAGTATAGATTGATCTTGCGAACTCTCTTGTCAAGGAATCAGCAAGTGGATTATTTTCCCCTTTTATCCATTCTATGTCAAAATCAAAACTGAGGAATTCAAAGTACCATCTTGCGATTCTTCCTTGAGCAATGTCCTTGTTGGACTTCTTTTTAAGCAAGCTTCTCATGGCTTGGCTGTCTGTTCTGACTATGAAATGTACTGGCTTGAGAAAAATCTTAAGTTTTTCTAGACCATATTTAACTGCCAGTATTTCTTTTTCATAAATGTGGTACCTGCACTGTGTGTCAGAAAAAGTGCCTGAACGATAACCACATACATTCTTTTTACCATTTTCTTCTTCCTGTATTAAAACAGCTGACCAAGTTTTGTCGGAAGCATCAGTATACAAGAATAATGGTAGCTCTGGAAGAGGATTTTGTAAAGCAGGTAAGTATTGGCATTTAACCTTTATGCGTTGGACTGCCTCTGTGGCCTCTAAGGACCAACCCGCTGGTTCTTCCTTTAGATGAGTCTGAATGACTCTTTTATCTTCTGCCAACCCTTTGTAGAAAGGAGATATATAATTCAAGCATCCTAGAAATCTTTGAATTTGCTTCTTGTTTTGGAGAAAATCTGGGAATTCTTGAATTCTTACTAGAATATGGGGTTGGAGTTGTACCTTGCCATCCCGTAGGTTTAAGCCAAGAAAGTCAATTTGGCTTTGGCCAATGACCAACTTTTTTGCTGTGAAGCATATACCATGCTTTCTTATTGTTGCATATAGTTGTTCAAGGTGTTGAAGGTGATCGACAATTGAATCTGAAAAAATAAGAATATCGTCAATATAAACAGCACAGAAATTTTGCAAGTGTCTCACTGCTTGATCCATTCTTCTTTGGAAGTAAGCTGGAGCTGTACATAAGCCAAAAGGCATGACATTCCATTCAAAGAGTCCTTGAGGAACTGAGAATGCTGTTTTATATTTGTCAGATTCTTTTACCTTGATTTGCCAAAAACCTGATTTGCAGTCAAATTTGGAGAACACCTTTTTATTTGCAGCCCTTCTGATTAATTCAGTACTGAAAGGGATGGGATAATTGAAAGGAAGAATGATATCATTAAGAGGTCTGTAATTAATACATAATCTCTTTTTTCCTCTTACCTGTTCTGCTCTTTTATTCACCAAAAATGCCGGGCAAGAAAATGGACTTTTGCTTGGACGAATGAAATGTCCATCAATAAGTTCCTTCAATTGTTCATCCATTTCTTTTACCTCTGTGGGACTCATTAGATATGTTGGTTCATGGGGTATTACTGACATACATTCTGGCTTGAGCTGTATTTCACAATCTTCTTGATCTTGGGACCAGAATTGTAGAGGGTTCATGCTGCAGCAATCATTTTCAAACTTCTGTTTGGACTCTTGAAAAATATCAGGAGTTTTTTCAGCTGCTTCTTTTATTGATTCGTTCTGTTTTTTCTTTTTCTGCTCAAACTTGTGATTCACAATTTTGAGGGCAGGGATTTCTATTTGACCATCTTCATGCTTAAGAGATATCTTATGCTTCCAGAATTGAAGTGGTTCATATTTTGTGAGAAATAGAAAACCTAACAGAACATCATCCTCTAACTCATTGTATTCAATAAAATCAGTGATAAAAATCTTACCCATGATTTCGATATGGACATCTTGTGCATATCTTCCCATTTTGATCCTTTCTCTGTTTATAGCATAGC
The DNA here is from genome assembly GCA_007258455.2 of Sequoia sempervirens. Lineage (NCBI taxonomy): Eukaryota > Viridiplantae > Streptophyta > Pinopsida > Cupressales > Cupressaceae > Sequoia > Sequoia sempervirens. Next base: position 6,014 of record VDFB02002297.1, on the reverse strand, counting down.
TATGTGGGAGGTTTGTTTTCTCTTTCCAGAAAGATGGAGGAATAGCATTTGTTTTTGCTAATGACCTTGATGATCCAGTATCAATAAAGGCATCTAAGGGAATCTTTTTATATCCTGGAAAACAAAAATTAATCCGGATATAGTTACCATTATTAGCAAGTAGTAAGGAGCAATTTTTATCTCTGGTTCTTGAAATAAGATCATTACTACTGCTGCTTGCTTCTGATTCTTGTTCTTCTTCTGTGGGTCTTTCTGAAGCTATTTTTTGTTCAGAATTTGCTTTGAATAAAATATCTTTAATTTCTCCCACTGCCGCAGAAAGATTTCTGATTTCCTTTTGTTGGCTCTTTAATAACCTTTTGACATTTGTGACATCATCTAACAAAAGATCAAATTTTTTGAAAATTTTAATAATATCAGAATTTTCTGTGGAATGTTTTGAAGAAGTTTTGTGTTTGGAATGAGAGGAAGATGAAGCTTCTCCTCTTTGCCATGGAGGAATTTTATATCCATGGTCAGAACTTTTACTCTCCTTCATGGAGGGTCTTTTCTGAAGCTTGAGTTGTTTCTCAACTTCATTTTTATCTGACTCTAAACTTTTTAGTTTAGATAAGTGTTGATGAACAGCCTTTTTTCGTTCTTCTCTTGTTCCTGCCAATTTGTAGGGATCCTTAGATTTTTTAATCTGGATCTGGATTTTTAAATCTGTCAGAGAATTCTTTAATAATGAGGTTAGAAAATCCTCATCAGGGTCTAAACTTTCAGTCGGACTTGAATCAGACAGATTTCTTCTTTGTTTATGTCGATCTTTAGATCTGAGCATAAAAAGAGATTCAGGAACAATTTCAACTAATTCATACAAGTTCTTGAGACTTGTATTTTGGTCGTTCTTAACGACTTCCCATCCTGGATTATCTTTTTCAAAAGCTGCATAGATTTTTGTTCCAGGATTTAACTTCTTGGGACAATTAGTTGCATAATGTGGACCTTTACAAATAAAACATTTAATACCTTTTGGGGCTTGACTGGTCCTTTTCTTTAACAAAAATGGAGGAGGTCTTTGAGATCTCCTTTTTCTATAAGGTATAGCCTTATAGTTTCTTTTCCTGAACCTACCATGTTTGCTTCTTTTAAAGGTATATTCTCCTTCATGGTAGTGTTTAGGCTTACACTTCTTGCACCTGCAATTGCTTCCACATCCTCTTTTCTTGAATTGCTTTAGCTGTTGGAAGTCTTTCATCTGATTTATTGGAGGAAGATTGCAAAATTCTTTGAGATTGAAAGTATAGCTATATTCCTCCTTATTTGTCTGTAATGCTCCTAATAAGCATTGTTTTTCCAACTTATACCTGATTAATCTTTTGACTGTAGGAAAGCTAACATCATCTAGATGTCTATTTTCTTTTCTAATGATATAGTCTTGAGCCCATGCACCTAAACCACACGGTAGAGAATTTAAGAAATACTGTTTAGTGGTAAGGTCATGCATTTTATTTGCTGCAACCATGTATGACTCAAACATGCAGTTGTATGCATCAAATTTAGCTAAATTTTTTAGCTTCATAGACTGCAACATTTTATTTGCTTCAAGAGCTTGGTTTGATATGTCATCACAAAAAAGATCCGTGAGTAACCATTTTAGTTCATCAAAACCAGCTTGAAATATATCATCCTTCCCTAAATTCTTTTGATCTACAAGAATTGGATCTGTGGGAAGTGTCGGGATATTTTTGGGCATTGGACCCGTATCTGGCAGATTGTTCCACCAGTTTCTGAGCTTTCCAGTCATTAATCTGACAGCATAGAGAACTTTTGCAGGTTCTGTCCAGGTTCCACCTCTTTCAAAGAGATTTTCTAAGGTATCTGTCCATGTACTGATAGCTTCATAAGGATTGACCAGTTTATCAATATTTATAATGTAGCCACTAGATGCATAAGGACGTAGTTGTTCTGGCTTTAGATTTTCTGTAACTGGTTCCTGGACTTCTATATCCATGGTTAATTTCTTTAGAGATTCCCATGGTTCACTTTCCTCAATCTGTTTGTAATTGGACAGATTTAAACCAATATCCTCAAAGTCAGTATTTACTGAGGAGTTAGATTCAATGGAACTATCACTATCAAAAATTGTTAGACTGTTACTATCTGAAGATTCTTCTTCTGATTCTTTATTTGCACAACCAGGTTCATCCATGAAAACCGGTTTTTCCTGTTCTTCTTCTACTCCTAGTTCTTCAAGCCAATCCTTGAGTGGCTCTTCTTTTCCTGCTAATGTATGTTCTTTTATCTTTGGCATTTGAACATGTCTTGATGTTTTGCGTGAAGATCTCATAGATGAAGTAGAAGCTACTTTATCTTCTTCTTTATGCAGGGGTTTTCTTCTTTGTATGAAAACCTTTTGTGTACTAGGAGTTTCTACTGTTTTACCTTTTCTTTCTGTTAGTTCTTCTTCAGAACTATCTCTACCAGTTTGTGTTACTCTAGTTTTCTTGACATATAATCTGACCTTTTCTAGCTTCTTAGCTACAGATTCTAAGAGAGCTCTATTCTCTATATTAGCAATTTTTCTTGATGATTCATTGTTTTGCTGATCTCCATAAATGTGGGTCAAATAATTGTCTTGGTGCTCTTGTACAGAAGAGATCTTTTTGACACTAGTATGTACTTGAGTAACATCATAATTTACACTGGTAATATCATTTGATAAGGTACCACAGTAATGTTCTACATTTTTAAGAACAGATAAGTGCTTTTGCTGATCTTCAGATACTATATCTACTTTATTTACACAATCAGTAAACATGTCAACAGAGTATCTAATATCTACAGCCATGTCGTCAATATTCTCTTGTGTAGAGGACATCCATTGTGACATCCAATTTCTTTGAGCTTCGGAGCTCTTCTGCTTTTTTCCCAATTCTGTATGAAGTTTTGCTTCATATTTTCCCCATGATTTACAATCAGGATCTATACTTGTATACTTGGGAGTAGGCCATCTTCCTGGTTCATGGCTTACTATTTCCTGTTCCTGATCATTCAATTCCATCTTGTATTTATGTTTCTTTTCAGAACCAGCTCTTGGAAGTTTATTTTTTGGCATACGTTCTTTCATCATGCAGCCTTTTTCTCCCATCTTAGTGAGCTTAATGCCTTTTCCTTTCTGGCCTGTCTCCTGTTCAGACTTAGGAGTCAAGGATAATCTTTGGCTGACAGATCGTGCTAATCGATCCATGAATTCTGGATCCTTGTTAAGCTCAGAAAATGTGGCTGAGGAGGTTCTAGGTATTTGAACAGATGGTTGTTTGTATCTAGGGAAATTATCTAAACCAATTGATTCTTCGGGATTGTAATCAATGTATGGTTTATAAGAAGTACTGGGAAAATTTTGTGACATGGAAAAAGATCTAGGCAGAGGGTTAGGGTGACCACTTGTGGAGGCTTCAGGTTGAATAAACATTGCTGTTTCAGGTAGAGCCTGGAGGTCAATGCTAGCAAGTCTTCTACTTTGCTATCTGGGTTTTTCTGAGAATAAACTAGAAGAAGAGGTAGGAAGTTTTTGGAACTTGGGTTGAGTTTGATTTATCAATTGTTCGATAATGGGAAAACCTATGTCAAACCCAGTTGAATCTATATGTCAACCATAATCGTCAACATTAGCATTTGCCTCAGTATAACTTACCCCCGTCGGAAACTTGGAAGGAGGAAAAATGGTGTTAAGTAACCTATACACACATCTACCACCAATGGTAGCATATACAGACTCAGGTTGTAACACAATACCTTTAACTTGTAATAATAGACAAAAAGCAGTTTGAATAAATTTATCATCAAGGTTGATGGTGAAATTGGGTCTAATAGACATGAAAGCATCACCACCTTTGTTTTCATCAGTAGATTTGACTAATCTACCTTTGAATTGTCCTATGACAGCTTGATCCCATATTATACACCGAGTTAGAAAGAAATCTAGTTTTCTTTAGAAGAGTCTTAGGATTTTTTCAGACTTATGCTCTCTCTTGCGCTTAGTGCGATCTGGATGATCAGAATCTGATAATATCTTTGTAATGAGTTTTAACTCTAGAACAAGTTTTGAATGCAAAATAGCTTTATTCATTTTCATCTTGATTTGTCTCATTTGTGTAATCAGTTTTGGAATTTACCACTTCACCTCTTAATCCACTTGTTTGTAAATGGTATCAGAGCTAGATAGTCATTATGCCTGAGTCATTAGATCTTGAAACCCAAGTTCAGGAACATCTTAGAGCCGCATATTTCCCATCTGGATTTAGTTTATTTGTTAAGATTCTAGCCATTTTCATAGCAAATTCTGAACAAAAAATAGCTTCAGAAAGACCCACAGAAGAAGAACAAGAATCAGAAGCAAGCAGCAGTAGTAATGATCTTATTTCAAGAACCAGAGATAAAAATTGCTCCTTACTACTTGCTAATAATGGTAACTATATCCGGATTAATTTTTGTTTTCCAGGATATAAAAAGATTCCCTTAGATGCCTTTATTGATACTGGATCATCAAGGTCATTAGCAAAAACAAATGCTATTCCTCCATCTTTCTGGAAAGAAAAAACAGACCTCCCACATAGCTATGCTATAAACGGAGAAAGGATCAAAATGGGAAGATATGCACAAGATGTCCATATCGAAATCATGGGTAAGATTTTTATCACTGATTTTATTGAATACAATGAGTTAGAGGATGGTGTTCTGTTAGGTTTTCTATTTCTCACAAAATATGAACCACTTCAATTCTGGAAGCATAAGATATCTCTTAAGCATGAAGATGGTCAGATAGAAATCCCTGCCCTCAAAATTGTGAATCACAAGTTTGAGCAGAAAAAGAAAAAACAGAACGAATCAATAAAAGAAGCAGCTGAAAAAACTCCTGATATTTTTCAAGAGTCCAAACAGAAGTTTGAAAATGATTGCTGCAGCATGAACCCTCTACAATTCTGGTCCCAAGATCAAGAAGATTGTGAAATACAGCTCAAGCCAGAATGTATGTCAGTAATACCCCATGAACCAGCATATCTAATGAGTCCCACAGAGGTAAAAGAAATGGATGAACAATTGAAGGAACTTATTGATGGACATTTCATTCGTCCAAGCAAAAGTCCATTTTCTTGCCTGACATTTTTGGTGAATAAAAGAGCAGAACAGGTAAGAGGAAAAAAGAGATTATGTATTAATTACAGACCTCTTAATGATATCATTCTTCCTTTCAATTATCCCATCCCTTTCAGTACTGAATTAATCAGAAGGGCTGCAAATAAAAAGGTGTTCTCCAAATTTGACTGCAAATCAGGTTTTTGGCAAATCAAGGTAAAAGAATCTGACAAATATAAAACAGCATTCTCAGTTCCTCAAGGACTCTTTGAATGGAATGTCATGCCTTTTGGCTTATGTACAGCTCCAGCTTACTTCTAAAGAAGAATGGATCAAGCACTGAGACACTTGCAAAATTTCTGTGTTGTTTATATTGACGATATTCTTATTTTTTCAGATTCAATTGTCGATCACCTTCAACACCTTGAACAGCTATATGCAGCAATAAGAAAGCATGGTATATGCTTCACAGCAAAAAAGTTGGTCATTGGCCAAATCCAAATTGACTTTCTTGGCTTAAACCTACGGGATGGCAAGGTACAACTCCAACCCCATATTCTAGTAAGAATTCAAGAATTCCCAGATTTTCTCCAAAACAAGAAGCAAATTCAAAGATTTCTAGGATGCTTGAATTATATATCTCCTTTCTACAAAGGGTTGGCAGAAGATAGAAGAGTCATTCAGACTCATCTAAAGGAAGAACTAGCGGGTTGGTCCTTAGAGGCCACAGAGGCAGTCCAACGCATAAAGGTTAAATGCCAATACTTACCTGCTTTACAAAATCCTCTTCCAGAGCTACCATTATTCTTGTATACTGATGCTTCCGACAAAACTTGGTCAGCTGTTTTAATACAGGAAGAAGAAAATGGTAAAAAGAATGTATGTGGTTATCG
>VDFB02002296.1:0-22623 GCA_007258455.2 Sequoia sempervirens | reverse complement strand
TATAGTGGTAGCCGGGTAGGGGCTGGGGGTAGGCATCCACTATAGAGGATCGCCCTCCCCCGAGATTTCTCTCGGGTGAGTACCCCCCCCCACCCGGATCTCAGGCCACGCTGCCGAGAGAATCCCAACTATAGAAAGTTGGGGGCCGCCCCACGCCAACTATAGTGCTTAGCTGGTTGGATAGGACCGCCGGCCCTACTATCTATAAGGTCGGTTCAAGATTCGTACTGTACCATAGTGGCCCCCCCCCGCCTATCTATAGTAGGGGGTGGGGCCACTGTCATATCTCAGCCGCCCCCCACGGCCCCTACTTTGGCAACTATAGGACGCGGGAACAACAACTCCCGGCCCATTATAGTAGGGGGAGTTGACCACCCACCCGAAAGGCCTATGGGATGGTGGGGCCCCTATAAATTCTATGGGACCCCATGGGTAGTTAGTTCCGTAGGGCCACTGCACTGCACCGATAGTGGGTGTAGTGATAGTGGCCCATGATCACTAGAGCCCTACTATCGCTTAGGGGGGCTATAGTGATCATGGGGCAGAGATCTGGACAGTGGAGTGCAGGCCATGGTTCAGTAGTCGGGGCAACTTCGTCACTTTCGTGTACCCATCGGCAGACAGCCCTTTCGGGGGTTCCTTAGGGACCGATTCACTCTGCGTAGATTGACTGAACGCAGAAACCCTGGAACTGGCAGGCGATCGTGTTTTTCACATGATTCTCGTTACTCATGTCAGCATTCTCACTTCTGATATCTCCAGGAGCGCAAGCACAGTGAGCGCCAGCGCACTACGTTGTTGCCCCTTCTCCGATTCACAGAACGTCCCGCTACTGACCCGGATGGGAACGGATCTCGTCGCTTCGGTGAATCACTTGAGCCCCGATACATTTTCGGTGCTATGGAGCTAGACCAGTGAGCTATTACGCTTTCTTCGAAGGATGGCTGCTTCCAAGCCCACCTCCTGGTTGTCATCGCTCGATTACTTCCCTTTCCACTAAGTGACTGCTTAGGGACCTTAGCGTACGATCTGGGCTGTTTCCCTCTCGACTCTGGATCTTAGCACCCAAAGTCTGTCTGCTTACTGAAATGGCCTGTACTCGGAGTTTCCTTGGGGTTGGTCAAGCTTTGGGCCACCCTAGCCCATTGAGTGCTCTACCTCGGGCCATAAGCATGCACACTCTACTGAAATGGATTTCGCGAAAAACCAGCTATATCCGATCTTGGTTGGCCTTTCACCCCTAGCCACAAGTCATCCCTGTATTTTGACACATACGTGGGTTCGGTCCTCCAAGGCCTGTTGGAGCTCTCTTCAACCTGCTCATGGCTAGATCGATCGGTTTCGGGTCAAATAGGAACAACTGGGAGATTCTACCGGCCCAGGTTGGGCCCCCCACCCCTCTCCCCAACTATAGTTGGTTCTATAGCCCCTACCCCTACCCCTGAGGTAAAGGCCTACTCGCCCAACCACCCCACCATCCGAGGCGGTGGGAGGCTATAGAGTTGCTCCGCCTACCGCCCTGTATGCCTTATGGGTGGTGCGAAGCTCGGGTGGTGGGGTCTGCCCTGGGTGGTGGGGTCCGCCCTGGGTGGGAGGGAACTTGTCAAGACCCCACCACCCCTGCAGAGGCCCTTATAATATAGGGGGGTCGGTCCCGCCTACTATTCTAAGGGGGGGCTGGGTTGGAGGCTATAGATTGCGGGGGGGGAGGGCCCCTAAAATTCTATGGGAGGCTAGGCGGGGCCCTTTCTTTTCTTTGTCGCGCCTACACCTAATGGCTTAAGCCGCTGTTCCCATTTACTCGCTGACCCATTATGCAAAAGGTACGCCGTTCAGCGCCACACTGACCCCCCGCCCGCCCACCCGCCCACCGGGGACCCGGGGGGGACCCTTTCCACGGGCCCCTACCCCTATGGGCCCTATCCTCGGCCCTATCCTCTATAGCGGGGGTGGGGGGGGCCCCAACTTTCTATAGTTGGGACTGACTATCATTAGCCGTGAAAGTGATGCTACGCCGCGACCGACCGATTGTTTACGCGCATCGGATTCCAGGTCTGTTGCACTCCCTTTCCTAGGGTTCTTTTCACCTTTCCCTCACGGTACTTGTACGCTATCGGTCATTGAGGAATACTTGGGCTTAGAGGGTGGTCCCCCTGATTCAAACACTCCGCGTTTTACTTTACTGGGAAGAATCGAACCCGGCTAGATAGTAGGGGCGGTAGGGCCCCCGGGGGCCCGGGGCGCCCTATCCAAACTATCCCCTCCCCTCCTCCCACCCGAGGCCCCTTAGAATAGTAGGGGGGCCAGGGGGGTTGGTGGGGGTGGGGAACCAATCTACAGGGCTATCACCTTCTTTGGCCAGATCTTCCAACCTTTTCACAGTTCCCCCCGGTTCTTCCATCATCCACCCGGTGAATGAATTGCACAGAGAAGAAGAGCCCCACCGATGAACCCTACCTCTGCCTATTAGCCGTGGGGGGCTATAGTTTAGCTCCCGGATTCTATAGCTATAATTCCCCCCCACCCTGCATGCAGGGCCATCTATTGACAATATAACCCCACCGACCTGGGGGGGTGGGAGGCTATAGAGTTGGCGAATGGGACGGTGGGGTTGGACCTAAGGCCTGCCTTCGGCAGCCTAAGGCCAATATGGTCGGCTGCCGAAGGCAGGCCTTAGGCTGCCGAAGGCATGCCTCAGGTCGGTCCCTAAGGCCATATGGTCGGTGCCGAAGGCTGTCTTAGGGCAGGATGGTGGGGTCTTGAAGAACCGGTATGGCGCCCCATTGATTGTTGGGGGGCAGGGCTCCGCTGATGGATATTTGCCCAATCTGCCATGCTACTAATGCTGAGATCGGCATTGGCGGTTTCAGTGAGCGAGCCTGCTTCCTCCCACCTGGGCATCCATCCGATGCATCCCGATACAGTAGGCATTGAACCGACTGAACCTACGCGGTGGGTGGGAACTATAGCCCGTTCCCTCCCCCCCCGTCTAGTGGTGGGGGGGACCCAACGGCACTATAGTCCCTCCCACTAAATGAATTAACCTGCTAGAATAAGCATGCATGAAGGGTGGGAATCTGTAGTTGTTCATCGGCAGGCACTGGCACATCGGCTTGCTTGCTTCATCGGCACTTTCTATAGTTGGTTCTATACCCGGAAACTATAGATGCGATAGCCCTACTATTCTAAAGGCTCGATTCTATACGTAACATGCCCGGGTGGGTGGGAACTATAGGGCTAGACTAGTTCTCGATTCTATACGTAACATGGGTGGGAGGGCCCCTATGCAGGGGAACTATGATTCCCGCCCACCCGGAACTATAGAGAGGGGGGGGGTTGGGGGGGGGCAGGGAGGAATAGATAGTAGGGCCCCCTACTATTCTAAAGGGCTCGATTCTATACGTAACATGCCTACGGCTATCCTCATGCCATAGAATAGTAGGGGCCACCCCCGGTTATGTGGGTAGTAGGGGCCTCCCACCCACCAACAACAACTAGAATCTCCCCCCACCCGGCCCTATAGTTCCCACCCAAGGCATGCCTTCGGCACCGACCATATGGCCAGGGGTGGGCGGGTATAGGCAATAGGGTGAGAAAGCGCCCCTACGGCTTCTATGGGCCCTTAGAATTAATATAGGTGAGCACAACAGTTCTTCTAGCAAGCTGATTAATTACCCCCTACAATTCTAATGGTGTTAGGGAGCAGCGGATATCCGATTCTATATCTTCCGTAGGCCGGCTAGGTGGGCATACACTTAGGCCTTTCCTCCTAATTGGTTAGCATGGGTGGCGCCCACCATGTTACGTAGGTGAAAAAAGCCTAATTATCCCCCCGCTAATGTCTTTCCCCCCTACACAACTTATGGATGGCTGGCCCTTAGGGAAGAAGTTAGTTAGGCTGGCTAATGATAGATAATTAATTAAGAGATCGACTACTTTATCAGATCGATCTGGGTCATTCCCCTAGCCGGCCTACGGAAGATATTGAGGATATAGATCGGGGTGGGAGGCCCGGGGTTCAATAATGAATGGTGGGATAAATCTTTGTTCACCTGCGTTATATGCCCCATGCCAAGGCTAGCCGGATAATGCCCTTTAGAATAGTAGGGGAATGGATATCAGGGCTTTTTAATAAAACTAATTATCAGCAGTTTCTAGTTAATTAATCAGCTTGCTAGCCCCCCTTAGAATAGTAGGGCATAATTTGAGGGGGGTAAGGGGGGTTATCTCGAATTTACCAAACAGCGGCAACGGCAGCAGCAACAGTGGCCCCTAGGGGTGGGTGGGAGGAGGCTATGGGCGGCAAAACAGCGGAGAATTGTTAGGGCCCCTATGGCGGATAATTGTTATCAGTAGCCGGTTAAGCGTGAAGACTGGGGAACACAATAAGAAGCTCCCCCGGCCTACGGAAGAGATAGAGGATAGATAATTGACCTAATTCCTAGATTAATTATTAGTAGGGGTGGGGATTATAGGGGAGATGAATTAGTAGGGGTCCAATATTCTATAGGGGGCAGGGCCACTGGTTAGAATAGTAGGATAGGGGGGTTCAAATCTATAGGGGAGAGGGATCGGGTGGGAGGATGAAATAACCATAGTAATATACCCCCCATTTATTATGGTGGGAGACATAAGTTACGGGGGATCGGCTGATAAAAATTACCCATTTTTGACCGGTTTTTCCAAATCGCAACTAAGATATATAGGGCATGACCAGTTTTTGAGCATAGTTTGCCAGGGGACATATCACGTATATGAACTAAGCTGAGTAGGCTGCCCATATGAATATGGCTGTGACGAACAAACTTCCTTGTAAAGAGCAGTCAGCACCACTTGAGTGATAGTAAGTGGCCTGACCACAGCTTGAAGTATGGCGCCCTGCCCAGATAGGGTACACTATATAGGGCACTTGGATCGGCTTAAGTTGCACGTGGGCGTCGGTGATAACTTGTGCTGGCGCCGATCTTGAGAACGACGGGAGCACTTCGGCCTAGCCCGTTGGGTCGGGGGGGTCATCCCTTCGGGGGGGGGAGTGAGCCATTAGGGCAAACGGGTCAGCATGAGCGTGCCCAGCTTTTAGCAAGCATCGGGAGACTTGGTCGGACCCACCTGACTGAGGCAGCTGAGGGCCTCAGCAATAGATTAATGGAAGTTCATGGGGGCGACTTGATCATGATACCGTCAACACCCAACATAATAGAAGATGTAATTCCCCCTCGCGTTAGAGTAAGTCCTCCGGGCCCTAGATGAGGGGGTGGTCTTCTGCTGTTGGACCAGGTTGAGGCAAGACGGAGATAGGGTTCAACTATTCTTCTCGACTTCGCATTCTGAATAGTCTAGCAAGCTTACCCTTGCAAAAAAGAAGCAGATGAGGAGAGCAAGAGCTACCGAAGTTGGGGACTAGGTAGAGAAGTGGCCAGATAAACATTGGTGTGTATCCTCGACCTTCCCTACTCGAGGAGATGATGAGTCAGAGTTCCAATGGGCTTGGGGGAGGGGAACCCAAGTTTGTGAGCCATGAGAATGCATAGCCTCCTCAAAATTAATAGTTGTTAGTCCGCATATAGACCTACCTTTTGACCTAGGTAGTCTACGTTGGACCCCAACCCTGGCGCGAGGGGGAGTCTTGACTTGCCGACTAAACACGACGTCGGGCACGAATAAAGGGCACCTCCGTTCGAGCATCGCCAAGTCCCGATGGGCGGTGGCGTTCGTGTAGTTTGGGTTCGGGCACCAAGGTCGACAAGGTGATCAAGTCCATGAACAGCTTCGGGGTTGGAGGATTAGGGCGCGGTGGACCGCCATAGAATTGTAGGGGCGATTGGCTCTTATGGGAACGGAGGAATAAACCCCTTCGTTGATGAATGCCCCTGGTATCTGCTCAGATAGACAATAAAACCTACCTCCTTCTGTTCGACAAGAACAGGCAGTCCCTTCAGTCGAGGAGTAACGAACTCGAGCGAAGCCCGATGTGAGATAGTAGGTAGAACTGCCCACCCTCTCGGCATGGGATCGTAGGGAGAGCACTACTATTCAGTGAAGTTGTATCTACAACATAGATCAAATCCAAAAATTGCCTTCAATTCGACTGAACAAGAGCATAGGGCTTCCAAACATGACACACCATACCACCAAGTACCATTGGGGAATGGATAGGAAGCCCAATGTGACATGTCTTGATTAACCAATCGCTGGGGAATAACTTAGACCTGTGTAGCCAGGTGGAGAAATAACCCTGTATCTATAACCATCCAACGCACATCAAGGGTACTTGCTATATATATATATATAAAGTTGAAGCACGACATAATCATCCCAACGAGATCCAGTAGCATAAGCATAAAATAACATCTATACATCTATCATATAAATCATTTCTTTTGAACATCAATAATAAATTTACATTTAGCCACAACATATATAATGTACATCATTGAATTGAAGCAAATTGATATATCCAAGCATATAAATATATAAAATGCCAACAACTGACATGTTGAGGAACCTCATGAACATGTGATGGTTCATACACATCATTCAGAGCCATAAAATAATCACCACAAAAATCACGAGGATACAGTGAAGCTAAAATACCAATCTCACACTAACAAGATGCAAATGGGAGGGGCACTACACTCCTAAATTGTCCCTTGTTGTTGGACTAGTCCCTAGATTCATGCAAGATCCACATGGGAGTCATCGGGGAGCAACAAATAGGATACTTTGGTGCATTTGAGTTATAGTTAAGCATGGCATTGAGTACACTTATGGGGTTTCAACATTGTTAGTCATAGTTAATGGATTATACAAACTTGCATCGGGCAAGCAATGTTAGTGAGCACAAATCCACTACTAGTCATGTCTACCATCTTTGCTATAGTCCAATCACTTAATCCAACAAGAAGCAAATGCTATTGTACTATCTTCCACTAAGGAAAAGCATCGTGGAGCAATCAATGTAGACCAAGAGGCCCTATTGATACATCAGATTTTAAGCAAGTTAGACAATCCATTGGAGATGCCCACTATGTTTGATATGACAACTCGATTGCCATCCACATTACTCACAACTCAATGGAACACTAGCAAACCAAGCATATGAAGATTCATATGCACTTCGTCAAGCAATTATTTGAAGATTGTGTAATTAACCAACAATATCATCATACAAAAGATCAAGTTGCCAATGTCATGACAAAGTCACTAGCAATAACGAGAATGTTCAACTAAGCTATGTCATAGGCAAACAAAGTTGTCACAAAGAGGGATAGTCTTCAATTCCTACCCCCTTCCCTAATACCCCAAGTTAATATAAAGGGTGGATGTTAATGTATAGCTCTCTGTAAATTAAGACTCGGTATTCAATATTTTCCCTAAACTGGTGTTTTTAATATTTATGCAAAATAAATATTTTAAATATAGGTTTCACCGGGAATATTCCATACTAATTATGTTACACGGGACACATCCCCCGCCCCAAAAAGCCACCGCCCCTGCCCCCGCTTGTCCCTGTGGATGAGGGGATTTAAAGGGGACGCCCCCGCCCCTCAAACAGCCCAACTAGCAGAAAACACGCAGGAACGCCCCATGCCTTTGGGGATTGGTTCCCCATCCCCAGCATTCCATGGCGACGTTGGAACGCCCCCAAAATCGACAGCCACGGCACAGGGAGCTTCCTGGGTTAAAAAAACATTTAAAAAATTGAATTTTTAAATATTTTGTCCTCCTTTCTAAGGTGATTTTTGAGTTTGGGCTGTTTGACATTTTGTCAAACACTTGGGCATGCAAAGTGACTGGGTTCTGATTTCTGAATGTTTATGCTTGTGTTTGATTGAATTTTAATGCCAAATCATTTGCATAAAACATAGAAATAATAACTGCTATCATAACATCAACAAATATGAAACATTCAACCTCAAATCTGATTTTATTTGCACTATATCAAGTCTGAATACATTGCATTACAGGTCTGATATAAGTCTGATTTGATTACAGCAGCAGACATTTCCTTCAAAATCTAATTTATATTGATTCCCAATGAAATACAAACATACCCGGATCATTGGCTACAATAATAAGTTTAATGACATTTATTATGCTGTTATACTACTGCTCTCGCGATTTATTTACATATTGATATTGTTTTTATCAATTACTAATTTATTAATGTATTGACACATTTCTCTCTCTTTCCCTCTCTCTCTCTATAATATATTAATAAATTTTGAAAAAATCATATATATATGCCATCCCCCTACCGCCCCCAAAAATAGCCCCTAGGAAATGTCCTGGAAACGCATCCCCCGTCAGCCCCTCGTCCTCCCTGTCCCCAAAACTGTGGAGCATAGATAATAAACTATAGTCAACATCCCACTTGAGTTCAAATTCAACCTTTATCCCATTTACACATCTTATCCAGGTGTAATCTAGTTCAGTAATTTTACCTAGTTGAACCCTTTATAAATTGGGAGATAACTGATTGATACTCCAAATTCTACCTCTATATCATTGTGTTTATATAGAGGATGGATTTGATCTTAATTTAAGAGTGTGAAGATATCAAATAAATTTATTTGCTATTTTATCAAATATCTTTTTATTTATCTTGTGTGAATCTGTGGGTGGAAAGTTATTTGAGCATACGGGTGATCACAGGTGAATTGATGGTTGTATGTCAATTTTCATTACGAACCCAGAGTCGCGGACCTTCTAAAAAAATAAATTTGGATTTCAGCTAGTAGTCAAAACATACTAACGAATAGATTTTTAACCTTCACCTCTTATTGGGTAAACAGAAAGCCTAAAATTAATAGGATATGGATCCAGTAAGTTAGTATCAGCAGTGACCAACTCGCCATTTAGAAAATGGAACTAACATTGCAATGCTACACCAGAATTGAAATATTTACAGATAATTATTGTCATAAATACAAGGTAATATCGCAAAATGTACTACATACTCTGCTTATATAATTTTAAAGTTCTACATTTTGTTGGTTGGGCTGTAACATTGTGGTCTGGCAGTAAATTGGGAAGAGATTACCAGTGACATCACAGGTTAAATTCTCAGGGCCACTTGCAAGCTAGGTATTCCCTTAGTGATGCCATCTCAGGGGTTGGGCCCCCCAAGACCAAGAAAAAAAAGGTTAACAAACAAAACAAAGGTCTGTATATTGGCTAAAGTCATTGAACTCCTTAGTTTTAGTTTCCTACAGGATTGCAGAGGTGTGATCTGACAAAAACAAGAACAGTTACCAAATTTGGAATAATTAATTGGTTTTTATTTTGTCCCATCTGAAACAATTGACTGAAAATTCAAACAGAGATTATTTACAATGACATGGTTAAATGCAAGCAATAGAACAGTACCAAACTTGAGAAATGAGTTTTCTGTAAGATGGGAGAATAAAGTTATCAATATTGCTAAGCCTATGTGAGCATCTTGAAGGAAACGAGCTCAAATACACAAATCCTTGTTCCTTTGGATGCATCAGGAAGGACAAGAATTTGAAACTCAAATGGACTATTTTCATCTTTTTGTAGAAGAGTTCGAATTAAAATTAAAAATATCTTTACAAAATCCATCACATTAGCACTTTGATATTCCTCCATCTGTTGATTTACTCCTTTTGATGCCTGTTTATCTTCTGGGTAGAGATCTCCAGTAGAAATGTCTTTATCATCTCTTTTGAAATATGCCACATTTCTAGTATAGTGATGAGAATCTTCCCTGTCTTGGAATGTATTGATATCACTAGTTGTCACTTCAGTTTTCTTATCTATGTTCAGAGAACTAGAGGCTTCAAGGCATTCAAAGATAGAGCCAGCAGGAATATTTGCAAAAAGTTGTTTTGCTGCTAGATTCTTCACAAGAACTGGAATATTTGCTGATTTATCCCACACATGGACCTGTTGCATTGATATTATAGTCATCCATGAGAAACTGAAAATGTAATTGCTTAAATATTTTGAACACAAATTGAAAAACTTAGAAGGTGAGAGCCTCCTATGCACTCACCAGAAAAGGCCTGTAAATCCAGCCAATACAATGAATCTGGTTAACCTTGTTGCCACAGTATGGTGGCAATGTTGCTTGATTTTTATTACAAGAGCTGGCACAAAAGTAAGAAATTGCACCAAAGTTAATGCCTGCTGATGGTACGTGGAAAAGGGGAGTTTCAAGGCAGCCCTGATTATAATAAATGTTCAAACTTTAATGCAAAAAAGGGAGGTTCAAGCCAGCACTGATTGTACTAAACATCCGAACTTCAATCCCAAAGTAGTTCAAAATTGGGGAAACGCCAAAATCTTGGAAGTTCAAAAAAATGTTAAAAAATATAATGTATGGTAGTTGTACCTTTCAAAGAAATCCAAAACCATAATGAGTACAAGCGGATTAGTTATCAACAAGCTGTTTTCAAACAAAGCAATTTCACCAATCACAAATGGACAAAAAGGCTAAAATGAAAGAAATATTTTGAGCTGCCGTTTTTGCACAACTGAAATTTTAAGTCATGATCTTGACAATATTCTCTCGAAGTCATCTAAATTAGAGCTTTTGGTTATTGCTGTTAAGAATATTATTTTTAATCCTAATTCTATTATTTTGTTCACCGCCTATTTACTATTGGATGGTTAGTTACTCAGGAGAAATTTTGGGAGTTGGTATACTGTTCTACATTGAAAGGATGAAGGAATATGGCATTATGATTGCAATATGTGTTTGTTCCTTCTGCTTCTTTCTCCATTCAATGGTCCTGTGAACGTCTGAACAGTGGTATCAGAGCAAGGTGTGTGAGAGAGAAAGGGAGATTGTAGTCATGAGCAATTGAAGGAAAAATAAGTCGTGTTTAATGGAGATTCATTTGCTGAAAATTTAACGGTGAGAAAAGAAGTTATATAAGAAGCCAAAAAGAAGTCTAGTTTGTCATCCATTTCATTTAGTATTTTGTTTCATGTATCCAAGGTTATAGCCCTCTGATTTAACTATTAACTGAATTTTTGAAATCTGAATTTGAATGTGGCTTCTCAGTTTGTATCTCAAAACCCTGTGAATATGTTGCTAGAAAGAAAAATTCTTATGGTTATCTTGCTACTGCTAAAAGTTCGTTCTCTGTGAACATAGAAGTAGATTTTGGTATGAGGGGGCATTGATTTCATTTGGTTATCTTTGCCCGACAATGATTTTCAAGTCTTCCCACCATATTAAGATGTGAAGATCCCTGTGAAGGGAACTAAATGCTAGTGCTGCAAATATTTTTAATTGTTGTTGGTTGTGAAAATATACTGAAAACTATTTTGGTGTTGAACAAAGAGCAATATTGTCTGCTTTATATTTTATTGCTGAAAATGACATTGAGCTTGTTAGCTGATGCTGGGCGCTGAAAAAAGTGTTCAACTTGTTGCTGGGCGTTGGAAACTACAAAATTTTTATTTATTTTTTCCTCTTATGAGAAGGCAGTAAAAGGTGTCAAAAATAAAACAAAGGCAGCTTGAAATAAATCAAACAGCCAGGGCTCTATTTGGAGTGAGAAGCTGCTGCCAGATAAAGTTTTCCTTTTTCATTCTAAATAAACCTTGGGCAATTTTGCATACAATTATATAACAGTCTCTCGGTCTCCATTTATATTCCAAAGAATATTATAGATGAGTTGGTTGTAATGTTAGGTTTGAACTAAATAAAGATGTCCAAAGTCTTGCTAAAATAATTATTTTATATTTAGGCCTTAAGTCACAAAAAGATAAGGTTGGATAGCTTGTTTTGAGAGTATTTGTTAAAAAAGACTTGCATGAAGTGGTTGGTATAAACATGATTTTGTATGGCATTGGAGTTGTTAAGACTTAAGAGGTCATAGTTCAAGTCTTCAAAGTATTAAAATGTGGTTTTTATGAACTGGGCAACTCTACTTTCTACCCAAAAGCAGAAAAATTGATACCTCCAGTTGCGTTGGGTGTCATCATTTGTATCTGGTAATGTTTTCTTGTAAACTTGACCTTTGTGGAAATTAGACTCTACTAGGGTTCCAATGAGTCCAAACAAGAAGGGGTATATGTCGTCAACCTACTAAATTTTGATCCCCATAAATCAGACAATTTTGCAGAATTTGCATTGGAACAGTTTCTGAAGTGCCTAAAGCTAATGAGAAACTTGAAAACGTCATATCTTTTGCATCCAGGGGCCAAAATTGGCATGTAACTACTTGTTTTGCATGGAACAAAGAATCTAAGAGATTCTAAATGATCACTTTTTTTATTTTTATACTTGTAAATGTGTTTTTATTTTGTATACTACTTTGTAGCAATCAGGGTGAAATTGGAGTTATAAGGCACTTATGTATGATCAAGGTCCAAGGCCAAAACCCAAAAAACTTATATTTTCTTCCAAGCATTACCAGTTGAGCCCAACTCAAATTGTGTTAAGTGTTTTTATTTCATTGTTTTAAATTTTTGCAATTGCATCATGGGCTCTCCTTTGTACAAAGATGCCATTTTATCTTTATTCTTTGCACATAAAAAATTAAAAGAAACAAATCATATAGCCAAATGTGGGAGACAATTTCAACCTACATTTATGCAGTTTTGTACTTAGTACATTTTGATATGATAGGAGATAGTTGGTTACAAAATTAAACCACTCAGACATATAATGTCAATTCGATTTTACAACTACCATAGTTGAAAGGAGATGCATCTCCAACCCCCTAGGATGCATTTCCTATCTTCGATATGAGTATAGAGATGACCCAAGTTGCAGATCCCAACCAAGGCTTCTACCATCTCCCAATTCAGAAACCTTCAATGTTGATGTCTCTGTCGAAAAAGAGAATAAAAAAATTTGAAGTGAAAAAACAAAGCCATAAAATGTGTCACGTTGACTGTCTAATTTGTAGCAAACATAGGAAAGACTTCCTCAAAACCACGCAACAATTTTCACAACACTAGACATAGATTTTGAAATCATGGCTCACTATAAAACATTAATTTTGCTGCTTATGCTTGTTTTGTTGGACCCATAGCTAACAGCATTCATATGTTTGACAATAAATTATAAAATGGACAAAATTATTGCATATATGAAAAATCCCTAATTTGGGAAGCGCACGGACCACTATTATGCCTACAAATCTTTCAAATCTGTGAACAGTCGACTTGCAACATCAAACAATTGATCATTTCAATTTTCCTCTTATTAAACTTGACATTTGAAGTTTCAATATTTAATATTTATTGTTTATAATTAATATTATATATTTCACAATTTTAATTAATATTATATATATTGGCATCCCCAAGTACCTGTCTCGTACTTTTTTCAAAAAATGACATACCAATATGAGTACCTATCTCTCGTATCAATACCAATGCCAATCTCTTGTCAACTATGACAACTACCCAAACATTTATAATATACTCCTATTAATGTCAAGACAACTACTAATAACCTTGTTGATTTAAATCGTTGTTTGTTAAAGATTCTAAATTTGAGGTTGTTCCAAAGAAGTCCTAACTCATTGTGTATGTATACCCATTTATGCTCCTCTTGTGGCGTCTACACTTATTGTGTGGGCTTAGGAGCCAATGAAACCCAAATAAGGCTTCCCAAAGAGTGCATCAACCACCACATTATTCTTTCCCTTTACATACTCAATGTCAAAATCATAGGCTTGTAGCTTACTTACCCATTTTTGTTGTCTATCATTCAAATCCTTCTAATTGGGGAAAAACTTCAAGCTGTTATGATGCGTTTTCACCACAAACTTCCCACAAACCAAATATTGCCTAAATTTAGCTAGCGCATACATGATGACCAACATCTCTTTATCATATATAGAGAAGCTCAGAATGTCCCTCTCATCAATGATTCTGCTCGACACGCCCTTTATTATTTTGAGGCTCGTAGGCTCATTGAGGTAAAATTAGGGTTTCCATGTTCGGTGGTCCTTTGGCATTTCAAGGAGTTTACTATTTTTAGTAAATTCTATTTTTGGCAATATGAAGATTGTCAACTTTCAAGACTTCATTTCCAATTGGAGCAATTATTTGAATTCAAGTTCTGGCTTCTAAAAGTTTTATTTTGGTGAATTTCATAAATAAAGGCATTAATGTTATAAATTGCAGTTGACCCCTTGGCCTAGGAGAATAACTTCAAGATGTTTTAAAAGGTGGTCTTGAAGGGGGACGCCTTCATAGGTGTTTATTATTATTAATTAATAATGTCATTATGCCTTGGGAAAAAGTGACGCCTCTTTTAAGGAGTGATATTTTTAAATAAAGTGAAGTTTATATTTTTGCAAGAGGGACGCCATCTTGAAGAATTATTTGATTTTTGGAAATTGAAAAGACTCGTGTCTTTTGGCGTGCCTTCCCAGGAATTTGAAGAGTTTGTTTGAACTTCTATAAAATGAAGGCTTTGCTCCAGCTTTGGTATCCATTATGCTTATCATACTGTTATACTGTCAAAATGACAAGTAATATTTTGCTTCGAGGATGCTACCTCCTAGCCATTAACCAATTTCGTGTTTGAAATACAACACCTAGTTGGTCATTTGCTGCTTCTCATCCAGACTAGCAGATTGAGCTCGAATTTTTTGAAGAATTTGTAGTATTTTGTCAATTTTGAAGTTGCTGATGCACCTACAGCTGAAAATGAATTTTGTTAGCAGCTCTTTGAATAAATTTATTCTGGTTCTAGGTATCTTTGCTATGCATTTGTAGACCAAAGGCGACCCTTCTTGCAAAGTGGCAGATTTTATTTTGAAGTTCCTGATTTTTAAGAAGCAAATTGCCCCTCATGAAGGCCGTACCATTCTTGGTGCATTGGAAGTCATGCAAGAATTAAATTATGAGTTTTTGATGTTATTTCTTCATCTGATCTTGGGCGTCTATCCTCCAATAGCACATTGGTTTTCGTTTCACGTAAATCAGAGGTAATTTGATGAAGTTATGAGCATTTAATGGTGTTACAGTTTGCTGATTGGAATTCCGGAAACTCTGTTTTTATATCAGATTCATGAGATTTCAGTTTTGGTCTTTATTTTATCATTGGGAGAGTAAAAGAACATTGATAGTATTCATTCTTCTCTTCTTAGCTTTGTTCTCTATCATTGTAATTTGTAATTTGCAGATTTGTGATTGTAAGGTTGAGATTTTAGTAGTACTAATCCAACCATTTTAAGTCTCTGCAATTACTTGATTTATTCCATATTAATTACCCCTAGATGGTTTACCGCCAGTGTGGAGAATGAACATTTGATATCTCTTTGTACCCACTCTCAAGTGGTGAATCCCCACTCTTAAGTGGATGCCCGCCACAGCGGATGAATTAGATAATTGTATCTTCATGGCTGGTTATCCGCCTAATTGTTTCAGTTTCAATTAATAACTCCGTCATATGTTAGCACCTCGCCCTTAGTGGGATCTTCAGTGCACATTCTTGACGTTGAGTTTGTTTCATTTCAAGTTATTGTTTTTAGTTTCTCCGCCATATGACAACACCTCTCCTTCCTTGGGATTGAGTGTGCATTCTTGGCGTTGAGATCATTCAAACTTGGATTTCAATTTTAATGCTAACGCTAATTCAATTGGTGTAGTGTTGATTTTGTTGTGAAAATTTCAATGAAAAAAATTGGTTAGCATATTTTAGTGCTATCAAAGCAGAAGACCCTGCCATCCTGTGGCATTTTGCAGTTGGTTGTCTAATGAGTGAAAGAGACACTAGACCATTCACCAAAAGTCAGGCCAGAACTCAGCATCAGTTTCCACTTGTTCCAGAGGCAGAGACATTTTCAGAAGCCTTAAGGGATCTTGGCAAAACAGTGGAAGGTAAAGAAAAGTTAGTGGAAAAAGTTGGTCAAACAGTTGAAATAATGTCAGACAGTGTTAGGCAAGCTAATGAGGAGATGGACAGAGTTGAGAAGAAATTTGATGGAATGATAGACATGATGTCTCGATTATTGTCCAAGTTGGATCAGCAAGTAGCACATAATGTTCTTCAGCCCCAAAATAATCCAACTAGTGAAAGCAGTGGAGTTAATGGAAAATCTAGTAATGGCAGTCCTGAGGTGAATAAAGGAGATAGAATTGTGGGTCAGCATGCTGCAATTCCTAGTGGGTCATCCTCTAGACCTCTTTTCCCCGTCTTCACACCAAGGGAAGAGCAACAACCGGTTGAAGCTACACCAACCTTTGCTGATGATGCACGTCAAGCTTACATGGAGTATGCTTCTTTACCTCTCGATTTGAGAGATGCTTGGACCTTTGATCAATTCATGAATCAAAGGAGTCAGAGAAATGGATGGACGGGTTTTCTCCTTCCTCAAGCTCAATCACATGTTGAAAGCCCCTACTTGGTGGTAAACCTAGAGGAATTTCACTTAACACTTTGCTATGTTTATCAAGGATGGACTCAATGTCAACATGATAAGACCTCTCGTCCTTGGATGGGCCTGTATCTATAATCAAACACTCTGCTACTCAAGCTACCTGGTCTCTACGAAGAGCCCTCTCCATCCTCTTAGCTGAAACAATCATGGGAGCCCCATCAGATAAGCCATGAAGGACTACCTCCTTGCCATTGGATTTAAATTTCATCTCCGAAGTCTAATAATTTTGTGTACTCGCCAAATGAGTGCAACCATTACACTCCCAAAACCAAATTTGTCTCACCAATGCCAATCACATAGAAATCATCTTGTATCTTATGGCCTCCTAGATTCAACTCCATTTGTTGAATCCTTGGGTTATTTGGAATAGTAAACCTATTAGTCATTATGACATTAAATCCCTCAAAATCTTCTATCCTTAATCTTAGCCACCAATCTCTCATTAATGAAGTTGTGGATTTCCCCACTATCAATCAAAACTATCACCCTACATCCTTGTAAGACTCCTCTAACTCGAAGAGGGTGATATCTAGGTGATCTTGAAAATAATACAAGTGTGTCCCCTTAAGCATTTGCTCTTAACTTCTCATGCTCAATCTCATCCAAAACAATCTTAGGCTCAAACTCCTCAACCTTTGAATCCTCATCGAATACTACCTCAATGTAGTGTACTTGTCCCTTTCCCAAGCATCTATGTCCTAGCTCCCATGGCTCACTACACGTGAAACACATCTTCTTCCTCCAAGCTCATTTTTAAATCTTCCATCTCTGTTGGTTTAGGAGGTAGTGCCTTGGGCTATGGAAAATACCTATGGAAAGGTCTCCTATGTTGTCCTAATGGTGCATTCGTGGAATAGGACTTGTTCTTGGTTGTGGGATCCTCCAAACTCAAGGCCCTCCAAACAACGTCCTACATAGATGCACGCTCAAAATCCCTAACAAAAGCCTTGAAGTTACTATAATAGTCCCTCAATAAATAAGAAAATAAGTCTCCTCTCCATAACATCTAGCACCATGACTGAAACTCACTGAAATTCCACTACTAATCCTCCACTCAACCATGTTGTCCCAAGTGTGTCAACTCTCTGAAATGCATCTCAAGATCCTTCCTATCAAACCTATCTATGAGCCTTTGTGTGAAATCAGCATGTGTCACAACACTACAATGTCCTTGTGTGACTAACCCCATGATGCTACCACTCATGTGTTGTACCATCCAAATGAAGAATAGCAAACTCAATAGCTTCATCTTTTGTTATAAGGCTAAGCAAAATTTTTGTATATAATTTTTGAACCCAAGCCCTTGCAATGATCTTCCCAAGCCATCAAAAGTTGGGAGAGTTAACTTACTCACCCTCTACTATAAGTCTCTATTAAATTGCTGCATAGGATGTCTCCCTCTTGATCCATTCCTAGCATTATGGAATTGTATGAATGGGATCTAACATCTGATATCCAGATCGAGTCTTGAGTAAGCATCTATGCAAGCATTAAAATCATTTGCTTTTGGATTCAACTCTTATCATTATTTTGATAAAAGAGTCTTTTGGAGTAAAAAGGAGCTTTTTAATTAAAAGTGAAATTTTGAATTGAGTCTTCTAGAAAGCTTGTCAGGAAAAGTATAAAAGGAGGTTTTGTGGGCTCATTTGGTTCATGTAGATTATTTTATTTCCTCTTGTGAAACCCTTGTGGCTCTGTGGGATTGAACTTTGTTCATCTCAGCCTTCTTGAGGACAAAAACCCTCTTGGAGATGATTAGCCACGGTGGTAAAACATCCTCCTTGGTTAATACTGTATGAATTGCCGGTAGATTTACTTCTGAATCTATGCTTGTGTTGAATATTGAAGGTTTGGAGCAATTTCATTTAGAGATTTCTTGTGAGCTGAATGTTGCCAGTTGAGATTGCTATAGCTGAGGGCAAATATAATGAATATTTTTAAGGTATTTTGATTGCAGATTTTGGGGGTGTTATTGGTGATTGTACTCAGCATTTTTGGTGTGATTTTTGGTGTTATAGCAATCGAAAGATCCCAATATTATGCATCCATGAATTAAAACTTTTCATCCCCTTTTGAACGAGCTATTATAATAAGGTTTTTTTAAATTATTTTAATAAAATTAGCAGCCTTAGTAAAAATAATTAAATTAAAGCCAATAATACACCCAAGTTGCAAAAATTGCCGAAAAGCATTGGAATCGAAACTTGACCATATTGTAATGATGCCAATGATGAATAATGAAAATTGGAGCCAACCCGGTGACTTACTATAAATAGATGCTCTCTCCAAGAATTTTGGAGAACACACCAGAAGTTGGAAACACTTTGGAAAGTGTCATAGGAGTCCTCTAGACCAACTAAGCTCATTGCCAACATCAAACATCCCCTCGGACAAGGCTAACAATCACCAAAAAAGACGGAGCTAACTACAATGTTGAAGTGACCGAAAATGGGGACATTACAAAATCGCAATAGGAAGGAAGATGAAGATCAAGTGGCCAACGCTCAACAAGGGAAATGAACTTGTGTGCTAGGAGTTTTCCCACCATGCACTACCTATAAGGTAGCAACATGTGGTGAGGCACAAGGAAAGCAATAGTGGTGGAAACACTAAAAATCTAGAGCTTAAGCAAAGGGATAGCAAGAGTAGAGATTTAACCATAGGCAACAAACACAAGCAAAGGGCCAAGCAAGTGGCATAAGATATAATGATACTCATAGTAGGAACCATGAGTCATGACCACAAGGCTAGCACACTAACACGCATTGTGACTAAAGCAAGGGGATAGGTCAAGCTAGATAGCCACTACACATAGTGGTAATCAACAGGAGCAATAGTGCAAACCAAAAGGGACTCAACACATGTTGTTTGTTGTCCCTATGACCTATTAGAGTGTGTCTAGGCATTTGAATAGTGGCACCATAAGCAATATGAACTAAAGCATTACAAGGGCTTTAAGACTTACGGTCTAGGATGTTAACACATGTAGAGCACCATTGAAGGAGGTTGAAGAAAGAACCGAGGTTATGATCAAGGCACTATATGAACACCATGACTACATAGGCATACCACAAAAGCCAAATGGATGCTAACAACAACCCACCAAGGCACAACAAAAACCCTAAAGCAATATGGCCAACACAATGATGCTATTGGTTGGCCATAGCTAGGGCAATCAATACAAAAACACCAAAGTATCCTAATATGCAAATAATAAGACAATCATTTAAGAACAAATGCCCACATCCACACGTGTAGCCATGGTATAACATATCTCTAACCAGCAATTTGCATAGGGCCACAAGGGCAAGGAAGACCAAATTTTGCAGAACTTTAAGGGGTACCAACACCATCCATATATAATTAGATTGCCATTAAAAAGTTTCCTGAATAGAATCTGATTCTGTGAGTTTGCAAAAGATCAAATTGCCTTAAACAAAAAATATAACAATCAATTTGCATGATGTCATACACATTTGCAATGGGTATCAATTAGGAAAATGGGTCAGTTACAAATGAAACAGACAAATGAATGGTCAAATAATACCAATAATCAAGCTTTAACAAAATCTTGTGATACAGGATGTCTCAGGCCGAAAACTTAAAAAATGCATATGCATCTTTATAGTGCTCTGTATATGAAAAAATAGCATAATAATAACAGTACTCTAATCATTTCAGCATATATAATAGTTGATACTAATTTCAAATAATTCAAAGTCTCACAATTTCCCACTGACATTAGGATTTAAAAAGAGCAATGTTGTTCAAGTTTAGCAACTTTTCATCTTAAACAAAAAGGTTGGGGCAAAGACAGGCACCAAGGTGGTAATAAACAGTAAAAGATGAATGTCTTTGATTTTTTTAATGCTGTAATTGTGTGCTGGAAATATCCAGAAAAAAATAGTTCAAGCATACATGTTAGAAAATCATTGGATTTTTTCTCTAAATTACAACACTACTTCAATGTCAAGAAACAAAGACTGATTAGTTTATCCAACTACAAAGTTCATTTCACCACCACAAAGCCAGAGTATTCCTTCTCTAAAAGGATGACATTATGAGGAAAATTTGAAAGAATTTATGTTAAACAGATTTTGAACTAAAAAGAAAAGGAAAAATGTAATGATTTCATGGGGATCAGAAATCAAATGGAACAAAGTAATATGATTATATACAGTAACCAAAAGAGGTCAATGGAGCCATAGAAAAATCAAAGCACAATTTTGGCCAATGGGACACCACACTGATATAGTCACTGTCAGTAAAAGGGGAAATACAAAGTAAAAAGTGAAGGGAAAAATTAAGTCAAAACTAAGTAGCAAGAGAAATTGAAAGTTGGATTTCCTTACAAAAGTCAGATGATGCAGGACGTAGAAAACAACAATTCACTTCCTTCAAGGCAACATGCTCATTCACAATGACACTCAGCAATACCATTCCTAAACATAACATGAAATGAGTGCAGGAGATAGTTCCAACCTCCTATAGTCCTCTTCCACAGGGCAGCCACAGTTCTTGCAACCTTTACAGATAAAAGCCTTTGCAATGCTTTTGTCTGTCAGTCCCTGGAAAATCTTACTAACAAATACCCAATCTTCCATAGATAAGATTGTATCCAACTTCCTTGTGTTGTGTGGCAAACAAATCTCTCCAATCTTTCCAAAGAATCTCACGAGTGACAATTCTTTGAGAAAAGCAACTTCTCTGATAGATGAGCAATGTATCAACTCTTTTTCCTCACTGCATAACCAGTTTTTGTACGATGTTTGATTTGCATCTCCGTTGTGTGGTTTATTCTGATCACAATGATAGTTCAGACCAGTTTTAAATTACTGGGATCAACAAAAAAACTCTTCAAGATTTCTATGACTATGATAACAGAACCAGAGATATTGCAACAGAATGTAAAATTATCTTCTTTCCCAAAACTTATAAAACCAACCAGCTAAACATGGTGGTCACCACTTGATGTATATAATGCTACTAAATAAAATCAGTTATACTGAATATTGGAAGGCACCAAATGAAGGATCTCATATAAACCAAAATCTGCTGCAATTCAACTCAAAGAAGGTAAAGAAGCCACAAGGTTGGTGTGTGTGCGCACTTGCTTGCTAAAGAGAAAAACCAAAAAAAGAAAAGAATGCAATCTCAATATATATAAGCAAGATAGACACTGGCATCATTCTGTCTTGATTAGGGAAATGTTTATAGTGCCCCACTTAGCAGAACTCCTATATAAACCACATCAATGCTTTTTTAATTATGTAGCTCCATTTTGACCAGTAGGACTATGTATTTTTATTAGCGTTGGGTTGTACAAATAAAACTTATTAGTCTACAGTAACAGAGGCAAGATGTTAATTATGCTCACTATTATTTTATGTCTTTTGAAATGATAGCATTATATGAAAATTTTACTTCCAATTTGTCTATGAGCTTATACATATATCCAAGAAAATAAATCTCAGAAGAAATAATATTGTTTCAAACCAGTGGTACAATGTGGAACCCAAATCTACAAGAAAAGATATAAGAAACACCACAAACAAATCCAACAGAACCATCAAGATCATATGCTATGGGTCTTTAACAAAAAAGAAAAAGCATCAATATGCAATCAAGAACCAAGGGCAACTTTTGGATTTACGCAAATGATATCCAAAGAGAGTTTGATAACAATATTCCTAAAAAATCTAAGGACTCTAGAAATATTAGTATGAAAAATTGGAACTTCAACCTTAATAACTTTTGTCTATCTTCTCAATCTTCGGATCACACCCAAAGCATTCAACTCAACACAGAGGTTTTCTCTGATTAAGAAATAAATCATTAAATGTCAATATCTCAAACGAGTGATAGGAAGATCCTTCAAAGATCTCTTGAAATCCTGGTTGTTTTCTATTGCTCCTTATACTCTCCAAGAATTATGGAACCTTGCCGCAAGAATGATAGATTGGAAGATATGGTTAGAGAGGAATAGTAGAATTTTTAATGGCAAAGAAAAAAGCTAGGCACAGTATTTTAATCTTAAAAATGGCTAAATCCAAGGAAGCCAATCCCCAAGAAGTTTCTATTTTAAGAAATTGAGCTGCATGTTTGAAAATTTTGGATTTTTGCATGCTAGCAGAGAAAGAAATAGGGCTGTGAATTGGCTGGCTAATCTTAGCCTAAAGGAGAATTTCCATTTCTTCTCATATTCAAGAAAGGGATTTAAAAAGACGAAACTTTCCAAGTT